>JARGCV010000007.1:7015000-7232500 GCA_034064705.1 Bothrops alternatus | reverse complement strand
ATAGGTCATAACCAACACTTTGAATTGGGTTCGGAGACCAATTGGCAGCCAATGCAGCTCGCGGAGTGATGCCGAAATGTGGGCATTTCTAGGCAAGCCCAACACTGCTCGCGCAGCTGCATTCTGCATTACCTGAAGTTTTGCTGTACAGTTTTTATATTTATAGTTTAGCCTGTTCATATTTTTAATCCTACCTTAACTATCTACAGTTGCAGTTTGTGTGTTTGGCAGCCAAATAAATAATTAAACAAATGCCATGGTTTTTTTTCCCAACTCCTTTTGTGTGTGCCTTGCTCCATTTTAATTTTTTTCTCTATCAGGTCTTGTTCGTTTTTTAATCTGTATCCAATCTCCTTAAATTAATGGCTTAGAAGCTATTTATGAGTATCAGGATACTCATACAGCAGTCACTAAAGGTACATCCTTTTTGTTATTTTTAATATATATATTTTTAACTCATAATATTGATGCTTCTGTTTTGATTTCCAAAAACAGGCAGGACAGCCATTTCTGGTCACATATGTCTAAGAAGTTAGGTCCAAGAAGTGATACTATAAAGTTTCACTTTATAGCGAGAATTAAGGAGAAACTCCTAACAGTGAGAACAATTAACTTGCCTTCAGAAGTTGTGGGTGCTTCATCATTGGAGGCTTTTAAGAGGAAACTGGACAGCCACTTGTTTAAATGTTATACGATATCCTGCTTGGACTAGAAGAACTGCAAGGTCCCTTCCAGCTCTATTCTGTATTGTATTACTGTTTAACTTTTCTTGTTTATTATAATTATTGTTGCTGTTGATATATTGTAATACCTGCCAAATTATACCTCCTCTCTAATCATTCTTCACAGAGCCAAAGGGATAAATTACCATTTGATTTACTTATGTTCATTCTAATAATGACAGAAAACAAAGAGGGAGAGAGTGAACTGTCTATCTGAGCTCCTGAAGAACCATCAAGAAGCTTAAATAACTGTCAGAGTATGCAACTGGCAATATGCATACTCTTCGGGCATTTTGATAAACCAACATCTGTTGATGCTACTGAGCATGCTGTACAATTAAAAAAATGTGCTTAACCATTTGGAGAAAGGCCAAAAGCCACAGGGACCAGCAATCCCATGACTTTGCCCACTAATCAATGAAAGTCTGGATTCTCATTTGCAGATATTTTTTTTTAGTGTTTTAGTAATCCCCAAATATTGATCTGTCTTATCTTCTCCTACGCTGCATTTTCATATTTAATCATTGCAATTTGTCATATACCATCAATCATGTATGAAATAACCCAAATTTGACTGCGCCTAGCGTGCAGTGCATGCAAACAAACAAACTGTCATGGTCCTGACAGAGACAAATAAATCAGAACTCTGAGGCTTGCAATTCCTCAAGGAACATGTTTATTGATACAAAGTATTGGCACTTCAAAAGTGAAACCAAGTCTGAAGGGGTGCATAACAATTCCCCAATGCAAAGTTAAGAAATTCCACCCCTAAGGCTATGCAAGCAACTACATTTCCCCATACAGCTTGTTGGTGGGCTTTTCATGAAATGCTCAGTCCGCAATCTCGGGAGCAGCCGATGACCTTGGTTCCCATGAGAAAAAGTCCAAAAGAGAAAGTCTGTTTTTGTCTAGTGCAACACCTAGCAACCCCTCTCTCTCCCTGCTATGTGTCAACTAGAAATGAGAAGGAAAAAATGGCTGCAGCCATGCTCATTCTAAAGTTGACACAAACTGGCAAAAAAATATGGAAGCAAACTACAGCCATATAATAACTAAGGGGCGGACACTTGAGGAATTAGGACCACATAATTTTACATGGTATTCATGACTAACTGGGGTGTACCGATATGGGTACAGGGTGGGTCAATGGAGAATGAAGTGCAGCTTCCATAGTCTCCTTCAGTCTTTTCCACATGGGCATGCAAAGCTCCATTGGGTCAGTTGTTGACTTACCAATGTGACTCTTCTCCTCTTGTGGCTAAATGCAATGCTACCCAAACAGCAATTGAAACAAAATCATTGGATGAAAAAGGAATTGTTGGACTTTTATATACTTGTGTTCTTAATGAAGGATACTGGAAACAATTGTATAATTGTTTCCTAAACATAGCATGTGTTCTTAATAACACACTCCTTCTGGGAAGAATCCCAAGTAAAGTTTGCTGCTGGAGTTCAAAAAAAAAGGTGCTTCAAAACAGGAGAAAGAAAAGTTGTTCTTATTACTGACGGTTAGGTGCCTATTTCCACATGCTTGTAATCCCTAGTCAATTTGATTAAGTAATAATTCCTTCTGCTTTGAATGATTTGATCTGAACTTTTCACTGTTGAGTCAAGAATTAATGTGAACAAGCTGAATAATTCTTTAGAGTTTTCAAAAGTCACTTTAAAGAAAGAAAACCTTGATAGCCAATGCTTGCAGAGAGCATCTGAAAGAAACTACCTTGAAAAATCTATTGCAGACTATTAAATATGTTCGTCATGATTTTCTTAGCAGCAGAGATTGATGTTTGTAAACCAGGAAACATACTATGGGTAATTGACAAAAATGAATGCTGACCCACCACCTATCTTTACCATCTAATTATAGCAAATAATTCTATTGAACAAAAGATAGTTATTATCTCAGAGTTCATTGCAGCCCAATGAGATTAAAGAACACTGGGTTGTCACTTTTTGTCCCAGGGGTAAAATAATCCTAGCAATTACTCTATATTATCTAAGCACTGTTGTTCATATATATCATCTCTAATGATTACTGAGTTCTTCTGCAGGTCATTTGAATACATAAAATAAGCAGTTGCCAATACTTCTTTATTCCCTATTGTATAACAAGTAGTAATTCTTTTACCAGATAAGAAGTTGATGTAAAGTAGCATCTGTGTGACTTGCTGATTGGTGGGCTGACTGACTAGCTGGCTGGCTGGCTGATTATGTGCCATCCAGTTGTTGTCAAATCTTAGCAACCACATAGATAGATTTTTGCCTATGACAATCTGGCCTTAACCTGAATGTATACCTTTGTCACTGTCACTTAAGAAATAGATGCCTCGAGCATCTTCTTATATCATTGCTGTTTAATACAGGTATCTGCTTGCTTTATCCAGGCAGTTGGAATAACTTTCATACCTTTGGTGACCCTGCTAGGAATATGCACACTCGACATACACTCCTAGTGTTTTTCAGTCATTCCTCCCAGGAACACACACTTCCCACACCACCACTGCTTTGGTGTGGCAGCACAGCAGGACTTGGGGAAGGAGGGATTATTCTATGTATTATGATGATTCCTTCCTTCCTTCCTTCCTTCCTTCCTTCCTTCCTTCCTTCCTTCCTTCCTTCCCTCCCTTTCTCACTCCCCTTCCCATCCCTTCTCTTCCCTTCCTCCCTATTTCTTTCTTCCTTCCTCCCTCCATGAAAGGGGAGGGGAGAGAAGGGAATCTGCCCACAAGCACCCATCCAGTTTGTATCATCTGTGCAATGAAATATGTTAGGGGGTTTTAAAAGTCACATTGTTGTCACATGATTTGGATATTATGTCATTTACTATTGATAATAATGATGATGATAATAATAATAATAATAATAATAATAATAATAATAATAATAATAATAATAATAATAATAATAATAATAATAATAATAATAAAGTTGGAAGAGACCTTGGAGGTCTTCTAGTCCAACCCCCTGCTCAGGCAGGAAACCCTATAACATTTCTGACAAATGGCTGTCCAGTTTCTTCTTAAAAACTTCAATGTTGGCACATTCACCGCTTCTGGAGGCAGGTTGTTCCACTGGTTAATTGTTCTAATTGTCAGGAAGTTTCTCCTCAGTTCTAGTTGCTTCTCTCTTTGGTTAGTTTCCATCTGTTGCTTCTTGTCCTGCCTTCAGTTGCTTTGGAGAATAGCTTGACTCCCTCTTCTTTGTGGCAGCCCCTGAGATATTGGAACACTGCTATCATGTCCCCCCTCATCCTTCTCTTCATTAGACTAGACATACCCAATTCCAGTAACCATTCCTTATATGTTTTAGCCTCCAGTCCCCTGATCATCTTTGTTGCTCTTCTCTGTACTCTTTGATGATGGTTTAAAAAGATCACTGCATGATGTAGTGAACCTATTTTTAGTTATTTGCAAATCGGTCAAACCAAGAAACAAACAAAACTAATTAATATATTAACTTTAATTCTGTCCATTTCTCATTCTATGTATTTTATTTAAAATTAACCAAAATTATGGGCTGAGATGTATTATTTCCTCTATTATTTATATTCAGGCTTTTTTACAGAAATGTTCTGCTTATTTAATGACTGTCCTTCCATTAACACATCACTGCCTAATTAATATTAAATTGTATTTTTCTATACAGCACAGCAGAGTGATTGATTTCAATTATAATGAAATACAAAGCTTTGAGATAAGTTACCTTATACTTGCTTCTCCAGATCTTTTGTAAGGATTGGCAATGATCAGTCCAAAGAAGTCAAAGTCACTTCCATAGTGGAAGTGGAAAGTCTGATCACCTCCATTTGAAATGCAAACCTCAAAGGGAACATTTTGATGAAACAGCAGATTTCATGAACCAAAGTTGAAACAAAGAACAATGCAATTAGTTCAGTATGCCCTTAGTTGGCTGAAGTGTGAATTTCTAGAATATGGAATACATTGGGTGATAGATCTGGAAGGGGTGAATTTCAAAAGCTATTGGCAATATTTCTGAAGAAACCTGTGGGTTCATTTGTTTTTAATTTTTTTTTTTTAACCCGCCTCTGTTATTTTATAAATAACTCAACACACACAATCCTCCTTCTTCCTTCTCTTTTCCCCACAATATATATCACTGTAAAATGTTACACAAGCAGTGGGCATATCTGAAGCAGATGAACTTCAGCAACAATTTGGAGATGGGCCAATTTTTACCCTTGATTACTGTACATCACAACCAGCATGAACATCAAGAATTGGGTTGGGAGAAGAGGGAAAAGACTACTTTAACAGCAGAAAAAAAATACTTCAGATTGTTTGAGTGTTAGAGAGAAGTAATGTCAGAGACCTAACCCTTATTTACAATTAGCAAGCTATTATTATGCTATGGTGAGCAGAATGTAGGTATGTGACTAGAATATTGTCCAAAGCTGAGAATATGGCTTCTCTATGACCACACTTCATCACATTCTTTGTGGGTTTCTGACCTCTAGATTTTCCATTCATAGAGAATCGCCTTGAGGGATGAATGATAAACCTAAGGATATCAGAAGATAATCCTTTCCTACTACAAGTCCCACAACTTGACAAAATGTTGGACTACAAAGAAATGTAAGAAGTTTTCCCTGTTGTTGGCTATAACTATTTAAACTTTACATGTATATTTGTGTGTCAGACCGTGAAAACTGGCTTAGTTTTTTGTATCTGCCAGATTGTGAGGGAATGAAAATACAAAACCCAGTACAAAACACACAAGGAGAGATCACTGTGATATTGAACATGTGCACAGTGATTTATTGTTCTATCCATCTCTGACAGAATCTTTTCTAGTTAGTAATTAATCCTACTTCACATTTAACTATGCTGTATATCTGCCAACAAGGTGGTTGGTGTTTATTAGTAAGATAATTGTGCTTATTACTTAAGCCTAGTGCCTACTTGGCTCACAGCCCAGATGTGGATTTCATTGTATCTATCTTCATTGTATCAGGAGAATAAAAATTTGGATTAATTTCAAGGGAAGCAGATGTTTTCACAATTAGGAGAAACTTCATAAAATTTTACTACCATAAAAAATAAATGTGTTCCCTGCATGCAGTCTAAGAATCAACAGAACAAAAAAGGTTGACAGTAGAACATCAGACCAGTGACCCATGCCAATCTCCCCCAACCATGCCTCTCCAGGCAACAGCCTGACTGAAATTTGGGTTGAAGCAGAGGTATTCTATGTAGTCGGGGGGGGGGATACCCTGCTTTCTAAAACGCTGAAGTACAATCTGAATTGAATTTAGCTATCAGTGTATTGAGTATTTCTCAGATTTATGCAACAGGTATTTTGGAGACAGTTGAAGTAGAAGAAAAAACAGTTGTGTACAACCTATTAGTCTGCAAGAATCTCATAGCACAGGGCACTGAGTAATTCTGTGCAAGAAACTGATTTGTAATGGGTGGAAAGAAGAACAACGGAAGTGCATTTTGTCTCTAAATAAATTAACATACCACACCCACCCCACTCCCATTTCAAACTTCAAATAAATTAAAGTTTCAGAAACATTTACACATTCTGATCTAAGATTTATTCAACAATTACTCATATGTCTGTAAGACCACACACAGTGGCAAACAGGTAGCCTTGTGTGGCTTTGCTGTATGATTAAAAATATGGAAGAAGGAGGATTTAAAAAGAGAGAAGACATTGGATTATTTTGTATCTTGGACGTAATTCTACTACATTTTATACAAAGAATAAAATACCATATAACAGGTAATATGTGTTTGTGGTGCTCTACAAAACTGTGTTGTTTGTACACCAAGGGTGATATGGATAAATACATGAATTTACTATATAGTTTGATAAACACATTTGAGAAGTCTCATACAGCTATAATGGTTTCAATAGTGTGATGGAGCTTCCTTGGAGTAGATATATTTATTTGCATTGCCCCATGCTTATTTTTCCCCATGTATCAATTATACACACTTAATGTGCCTGAATGGAGGGTCTTTTAAGACTGAGAGTCTTTTAAGAGACTTTTTACTGAGAGTTCTTTAATTCTGTCTAATGCCAAACATGATTATTAAAACAAATAATGTGTGTTTCCATTCTCCTACAGTTGGTATCGCTAGATAATAACTCGTAAGCTCCTTAAGAGTTCCATTTTGTTGTAGCAATGAAAAGGTTTTATTATTTTTAGATTGCATTTTTTTTTCATGGAACTATCCTGAAAATAAATGCCAACAATCATACTGGCTGTTAAGTACTTCGTTCGCGTGCAAATGATGAAGACATATGGCAATGTTAAACAGCTCTTTATTCTTCTTCTAACAACTGCACAAACAGGCAAAGACACGCAGGTTTTTTTATGTGGCCAGAGACCTGGACAATGTCAACAAAGTAACAGAGCGTTTCCGTGCCTTGCACATGCGCACAAGGCTGGTGCTGCTCTGTCTGGTCCCGGGCAGCAAACGCCTTGCGCATGCACACAAGACTGGCGCCGCTCTGTCTGGTCCCGGGCAGCTTTTGGAATGCCCAGGACCAATGCAACGTCCTGAGCCTGCTTTTGCAGGCTCAGGACACAACACCCCTCCCCCCTAGATGGAACATACCTTGCACACACACATGTGTGCCATGCAATGGAAAGAGTGTCATATAGTTTCAGTAATCAAATGCAAGGAGTGTGAAATACTCAAGTCTGCCTTCAGGCAAACCCCCTTCAATCTTAGTAATACAATGAATGCTTCCAAAATCAAAAAATACTACAAATATTCTATCATGAGCACTCCTGTTATTCAGGGGCCTCATGAAAAAAACCCTTGTGACTTGACAGCAACTTCACAAATTCTCTAAGTTGTTTGGGTGGGCACTTGGCCCGCTGCAACCTTCTAAGGCCAGGAGAGATTGCCTGGCCCACCTGCTCGCCTACCAGGTGAGGCAGGCCAGGGTGTTGCTGCCTTAAATCCCCAGGTGACCCCAGTGAGGGTGCCTGGCCTACCTGCTCGCCTACCAGGCTAGGCAGGCCAGGACTTTGCTGTCCTAAATACCTGGTTGAGCTGCCCATCTGCTGGCTGGCTGGACCCTCTAAGTCCAAGCCAGCATACCTTGGAGCGGTGGAAGTCCCCGAGTCCACAATGGACCCTTCTTGGGAACACTGTCCCTCAAACCCAAGGCCAGCAGATGGAGAGTGCTGGGTAGCGGAAGTGCTCCAGTACTCTATGGCCCCCAAGCACGTGCCCAAGGTGCCAGAGTCAGGAGTCGCCTCCATGGCAACCCCCTTTGCTGGTGACCTCCTTTTGGGAGCAATTGTAGAATTGGGCAAGCACCCTTGATGGAATTCTTTTTCTTTTGCTTCTTGTGATTTGTGTGGATTCCCCCGGTCAGTCTCCCTGTCTGGAGCACTATCTGACATATGTGAATACTGTGGATACCCCCGGTGTGACTCCCGGTCTGGAGTAATTATGGATGTGTGGGATGACCCCCTACCCAATGTATTCCTGTTAGGAGCACTTGCATAACTTTGGGATGAATCCCCAATAGCCTCAGTAGCAGCTAGTGATGGCCTGTTAGGCCTGGGAAACTGTGACCCAGAATGCCTATTATGGTCCTCCTCCCTCCCCCAGAGCAGAGCCAGGAGCAGAGCCAGGAAGGGTGAGAGTCTAGTCTCCAACGCAGTTGGTCTCTGTGCCTGTGAAGAACGTGGCCGTCCCACAATGCAACTTCATATGACAATGGCCCAGAAACCTTGCAGACCACAGCTGAGACCCAGAGATGACCAGGCCCATAGTTTCTTGCCCAAACCGGATCACCCACCTGGAGTCTCCTAGGTGCCAGTGGTTGTGACACCAGTGAAGCCACCTGGTCAGGGTGCAACCTGTCAAGTTTAGTGATGAGGCGGCGACCCCATCGGAGTTCAGCAGGGTTCTTCCTTGTGGCTGTGCATGGTGTGGTGCAGTGTGCAAGAAGGAAATCTGCTAACCTGTGATGCCAGTTACCATAAGTCAGTTTCTTGAGGGCATCTTTGGTAGTTGGAGGATGGATGGAAGGGAGCCGAAGTTGTATGGCAGATCAGGTTGGCCTGAAGAAAAGCCTGGAACTCAGAAGAGGTAAATTGAAAGCCATTATCTGAAACCTGGATGGTCCTGGCAGTAGTAGTGGAGGAAACAGGAACAACCTCTAGCCACTTGGAATGGCTATCAACAACAACCAGGAAGAATTGCCCCTAAAAGAGCCCAGCATAATCTATATGCACCCTAGACCATGGGGTTTGAGTTTCCTCCCACCTATGTACTGGAGCCTGAGGCATTTCAGGCCAAGACTGTTGGCACACTTGGCACCTGTGCACCTGGGCCTCAATGGCTTTATTGAGTCCAGGCCACCAAAGATGGATGCGCGCAAGCGCTTTCATCCTGACTATACCAGGATGTCCCTCATGCAGAGAGATCAAGATTCTAGACCTCAATGAGGCTGGGATCATTACCCTGCTACCCCATAACAGGCAACCCTTGAAAGTGGAAAACTCATGCTTCTTGTGCCAGAAGGTTTGGAACTCAGTATCTGGGCACTTGTCAGGCCATCCTGACAACACCCATGTCAGCATGCTTGAAAGCGTGTGATCAGTGGCAGTTTCTGCAGCCACATCCCTAGCATTGAGGGAAGGCTCCGGCAATTCCTGAATGGACAGAATATTAATAGCTGAAGCAGGATCTGACTCTAATTTGTCCAGGGGTAGTCTGCTCAGGCCATCTGCATGACCCATTTCTTTTCCTGGTTTGTGAACTTATGTATAGTCATATGATGACAGGAAACTGGACCATCTCAGCATACGAGGAGAAATGATATGTGGGGTCTGTTTGTTAGTGGTAAACAAACCTAGCAGAGGCTAATGGTCAGTATAGACCATGAAATGGCGGCCATATAAGAAATCATGAAATTTCTTAATGCCAACCACTATGGCCAATGCTTCTCTGTCAATTTGAGCGCAATTCTGCTTTGCAGAAGACAGAGTCCTTGAATAAAAGGCCACAGGGACCTGTGTCCCATCAGCCTTCAGATGGCTAAGTACAGCTCCCACCCCATAAGGAGATGCATCACATGCAATGCAAACAGGCAGTTGCTCATTGAAATGCGCTAAACCAGCATTAGAAGTGAGAAAGGCCTTAACCTCATTGAAGCTCTTGTCTTGGACTTTAGTCCACTGCCAAGGAGCCTGCTTGTCTAAGAGCCTGTGTAATGGCTCTGCCACTGCAGCTTTATGTGGGAGAAATGCATGATAAAACTTTAATAGCCCCAAGAAGGCTTGCAGCTCACTCTTAGATTTAGGGCTTGGGGCCTGCTGGATAGCTTGCAATTTAGTTTCAGCAGGGTGAATGCCTTGAGCATCTATCCTGAATCCTAAGAAGTCAGTATCTTACATTTATCCTTCTTTAGTTTAAGGCCTGCTTTTCAAAAATGAAGCAAGACAGCCCTTAATCTCTCTTCTAAATTTTGAGATGACTCCCCAGCAATGAGGACATCATCAGAGTAGGGACAGACCCCAGGAATACCTCGAAGTGTGCTCTCCATGACTCTTTGGAATATGCCAGGGGCTACATTTACCCCAAATTGTAGTCTCTTGACCTTGAATGCCTCTCTGTGAGTTACAATAGTCTGGACCTCTGCAGCTGCCTCATCAACAGGTAGCTGTTGATAGGCCTGTGCCAGGTCAAACTTCGCAAAAATGTGGCCCCCCCCCCTTGAGAGAGACCAGAATGTGACTTACCACAGGCACTAGATAAGCGTGCTGTTGCAGCGCCTTATTAATTGTGCACTTGTAATCTGCACATATACATACATCCCCATTAGCCTTTAGAGGCATTACTATGGGGGTTTCCCATGGACTTGAATCCACAGGTTCTAGAATGCCCTGATGGAGCAATTTGTCCAGCTCAGCATCAATCTTACCTTTGAGGGCAAAAGGTACCCTCCTAGGTTTAACCCTGATGGGCGTGATGGTTGGGTCTAACCATAGCGAAATGGGAGGCCCCTTGTAGGATCCTAGCTCTGAACTAAACACATCTGCAAACTTCTTGCAGACTTCTGCAAGACTCAACATTTGCAAATGTTGCAGCCCTGTTACCTGGATTCCCAGAGCCTCGAACCAATCAAGTCCAATAAGACTCGTACATTCACCCCCAACAACCACCACATCTAGGGGACCTTCAAAATCCTTATGCTGTACTCTAAGGGTGGCCTCCCCCTTAACACACACCATAGAATTCTGAAAATCTGTAAGTATTAGATTGGATGGCCTGAGTTTAACTTGAAGGCCTCTGCTGCTGCATATCCTTTTGAATATGTTAATAGAAGTAATGGAGAGAGCGGACCCAGTGTCCAACTCCATTAATAAGGGGACCCCTTGCAACCTTACATTAATGGAAAGTTTCTTCTTAAGGGGCTTATGTGTCCCTGTCCTCAAAATACTCCTGCGCAATGTGCAGAAACCCACCCTATGTTGGGTGGGGACCCTGGTACTTTTCAGATGCAATTCTTCACGAGTTTGGACCTTCTGGTAACCCAAACAGATGGGTGTGATATGGCCTTGCCTGCCACATGCTCTGCAAATGGCGGAGCGGAACCTGCAGTCAGCTCACTTGTGGCGTCCTCCGCACCCGAAGCATTGAAGAGATACTGGGGCTTGTCCAGACGTTCCTTCTGCCTCCTTTCAGCTGGCTGGTGAAGTCTATCCACCTCTTCTTCAGGATCCGCTTCCGATCCTTCTCGAGCATCCTCTTGATGGACGATAGCTGTCTCTGGAGGGCTTCTAGTGAGCCATAAGATCTTCACAGCCCCGCCTGCTGCTTCCTCAGCTGTCACCTCTTGCAGCGCATCTTCGAAAGAGACTTCTTCTTTAGCAAAAATCTTCTGTTGTAAATCTCTGTTCCTTAAACCACATACGGAGTAATCTCACAGCCTCTCTTCCAGATCTTTGAACTCACAAGGTCTGGCTGCTCGCCTTAAGGCTGCAATAAAATCCGTAGCAGGTTCACCTGGCCTCTGATCCCTCTGCTCAAATGCATGCCTCCAAGCAATAATAGACAACTTTGGCTGGAAGTGTTCCTTCAACAGTTTCTTCAAGTCAGTATATGTTACTGACTCCAGAGGTGTAGGGGCCACCAGATTCTCTGCAATTTCAGAAGCTTCCTGTCCACAAACACACAAAAGAGTTGTGGCCTTCAAGCCATCTTCTCTAATCTGATTTACTCTGAAGTAATTCTCCACCCTTGCTACATAGGAATTCCATCTCTCTGGGTGTGAAACATCAAAATCAGACAAACAGCCAATCTTCGCCATCCTTTAGTTTACAACCTTCTCCACTCGCTCCTCTGCAAACTGCTATAAGGGAAAGGGTCCTTTAGCTGAGCTCACCCTCCAGTGACGCTATACTGGCAGGCTGGGACGCTGATTCAGACGCCATCTTCCCCTCTTCAGGACCTCCTGCATAAGTCTTTAAAGCTTTTTTTCAGCTTGCAAAGAATCCCACCTTCATCGCCAGTGTTAAGTACTTTATTCACTTGTGAATGATGAAGACACACGGCAATGTTAAACAGCTCTTTATTCTTCTTCTAACAACCGCACAAACAGGCAAAGGCCCACAGGCTTTTTTTATGTTACCAGGGACCCAGACAATGTCAACAAAGTAACAGAGTGTTTCCGTGCCTTGCACATGCACATAAGGCTGGTGCCACTGTCTGGTCCTGCGCAGCAAATGCCCTGCGCATGTGCACAAGTCTGGCGCCGCTCTGTCTGCTCCCGGGCAGCTTTTGGAATGCCCGGGACCAATGCAACGTCCCTAGCCTGCTTTTGCAGGCTCAGGACACAACACTGGCCTTCTGTGCAACGATCCTTCAATACAACACCTAAGCATTATAAGTTCATATTGTGGCAGAAATCAACTTGGAGAAATCGTTATACACTAATGTTGTTGTCTTCTGTATAAAATAGACCCCTTGGTTTCTTTATCATATTTTCTATAATATTATCCATTCCCATTATGAATAGGACAGAGTGGTGTAACACTGTTTATGTTTTGGTTTCTCTTTCCGAGTAAAACAATAATGTTGCAATAAATAGGGTTCTGTCTGGAAGAATAACAGAATAATAAAGTTGGAAAGGACCTTGTAGATCTCCTAGTCCAACCCCCCAGCTCAATCAGGAAATACTATACCATTTCAGACAAATGGTTGTCCAATCTTTTCTTAAAAACCTCCAGGATTGAGGCACCCAACACTGGAAGGGAAGGGAAGAGGCATAAATGCTGTGTGATTTCTGTCTTATCATGGTTGATCCCCTTTTGACTTATTCCAATTTATCAATATTCTTCCTAAAATGGCAGTTTCCAATGTTTTAGGTGTGATTGTTTTGCAAACAGATACTTTTGAACAGAGCAGAACAATGGCCTGCATGTATGTGTGTATGTATATACAGTAGCCCTCACTTACTGACTGCAACTGGGATGTCAAATCCTGTCACTAAGTTACATGTGAAGTGAAATATGATGAGGCAATGCTGGAATTACATCTTAGCTCCCCAGCAGTCATTAATGATCCCACTGTGAGTTGTTAAATTCAATGTCCCATGATCACAATCCTGCTCTTTGGAACATCTTATTCCCTAAACTGAGGTTGATTCCCACCCTTCTAACCTTCCAGCCTGAAGACCTGGCTTTGCCTGATGGCTTGGGGCCCTAACAGAGAAGCACCACACTGGAGGTGGATGTTGAATTAAAAAGCAGTCCCCCCCTTTCTACTGTGCATACTGTTCCCTCTCTTCCCATCTTTTAACTTTAATTTTATCTTGATCTGGATTACTATTTTTATTATTTTAGAGATATTTATTTGTTAGGGTTTCAATGTTGGGAGCTGCCAAGAGGCATTTTGTTACAAGTTGGGTAGCAAATAAATTCTATAAATAAATTAATAATCAGAGAGATGAAATCTGAATTTATTTGGTTAAGGTGTTCCAAACTGGTCTACAAGAAATTGTTCCAACTGACCCACAACAAAGAACAAATGAATAACAGTATGAAAGCATGGAAAGACAAAGTACTATATACAAAGTACTAAATAAAAAAAAATAGCAGGGAAATCAGATGATAACAAGACCTGGCAATAGCTAAGAACAAAAAAGTTGAAGAAAGAGACAGAGGGGCTAATTCTGGCTGCATAAGACCAAACTAAGAACAAATGCATACAAAGCCAGAACTGTGAAGACAGCATTCTGACTGAACAATTATCAATAAGAAAGACAAAAAAAAGTCTGAATAGTGGATGTGACAGTACCTGGAGACAGCACAAGAGAAGAGAAAGAACAGAAGAAGATAATAAAATAAAAAGACCTGCAAATATCAATAGAACAACAGCAGCAAAAGTAAGCAAAAGTAGTATCAATAGTGATGCTGTTGGGAGGGACTCCCCCGTACAGGCTGTTCCAGCCAAGATTTTCACAAGTGGCATGGAGAAGAACAAATAGAACGTGAAAGAGAGGCTCAATCCCAGAGATTAAAGTTAAATGACAATTTAGCATGAACCCCCAGCTAGCTAGCTTCATGTTTTATTTGTTCTTCTCCATGCCACTTGTGAAAATCCCAGCTGGAACTGCCTGAACGGGGGAGTTCCTCCCAACAATAGTAATAGCTGCCTTGGGTGCAATCCCAAAACAACTGGAGCACCATTTGAACACCATTGGCATTGACAAATTTGCCATTAGTCAATTGCAAAAGGCAGCTTTACTCGAAATAGCTTACATCCTGCGACGATATCTGTAACACCATCAAACATCCAGATTTGCCTATCCCAGGTCCTTGGAAAGGACTTGATAGGTAGACAAAAATACCAAATCCAGTCTGAACATCTGGCTGACTATGTGACAAACCATAATAATATTGTTTTCTTGAATCCAGAATCCCTGAATCTCACATGGGCAGATTTTCAACATCCCTAGTAGGAAACATGCAGTGGATGAGATGACTCAGAGTAATGGTCCAGCACGCATCTAGTTGTCAAGCCATGTACAGCTTTGTAAGTAATAACTAATATTTTGAATTATAATCCAAAGTTTATGGTCAACTAAAGCATCACCCATGAAACTATATCATATGAGTCCAACAATTTTTACCTGAGAGAAAATGGCTACTACATTCTATATTCTTCTAAGGCAGCCCAACAGAGGACATTGATGTAGTCCATCTTAAAGATAATAGGGACATTGCCAGGCCATTCTGTAATAAATAGGGACACAAATAGCACACCAACTGTAGATGAACAAAGACTGGCTAGTTAAGGACAACCTCAAGAAAGAACAGATTTGCTCCTTCAAGTGTAACTCCAAGCTGTGTAACAAGCAGAGAGAACAATCAGATAATTTCTGGACAAATAGCACTCCTGTCTTGCCAGATTTAATTTCAACTGTCCCTTCCTATCCAATTTCTCACAACCTCCAAACAAATGAGTGAATTGGCAATGCTGCAGAGAGCATCTGGAATGGAATAAGTGGTGGAATAAATAAAATCAATGCTGTTGTTGGCATTTACTGTCACCGTCTGGACTAAGGGAGAGATGGAGATGATGTTCGCCAAAGCAAACTGCAGGTACTTCAAAACAGCATCAGGTCATAGTGGTGAGAGATTGTGATTACACAAAGATCTGTTGGGAGAAAAAATCTGCCAAACTTGGTCTTGACTTTACTTGCTGATAATTTTCTTCTTTAGGTGGTGGAGAAATGTAAAAAAGGATTAGTTGTCACTGAATTGATACAAGACTTAGTTGAGGAAATAGAAGATGCATAAAAATTGAAATAAAGTGACCAAATAATACTGTAGTGTGTTTTTTAAAAAAATTAAAGGAAACTGAGCTTTACATCAAACTGTACCCTGGACTTAGTGAAGATCTGAAAATGAAAAAAGGCACATTCAGAAAGTACAAAGAGAGCCAAATGACAATATTAGATGGCATGGAGCCAGTGGAGGAATTCAAATACCTGAACAACCGGTTCTATTATGTGATACAGGCCTGGACCTCTGATGACTAGAACGGACTTCTGGAAGTGCATCATGCACTTCCAGTGGGCTGTTCTAGGCCTGGGAGGCCTCCTCCAGGCCTCCAATGCCTAGAACAGACTTCTGGAAGTGGTATCCATGCATGTCTGGTGGGCCGTTCTAGGCCTGGGAGGCTTCCCAGGCCTAGACTGAACTTCCAGAAGCCAGTTGGTTCTCCAAATTCAGGTAAATTTAGCTACCAGTTCTCCCAAACTGGCTGAATCCCACCACTGCATGGAGCCATAGAGGTGTTGTCAGGAAAGTAAAAATCTAGAGTGAATTGAGGTTAGCAAAGGAGGCTAAGAATAAAAAATAGGCTTTCATTAAATATGTTCCAAATAAATGGGCAACCAATGCATCATCCATGAAACTAGTGTAATATTTTAAAGAAAAGAATCAGTGAATCAGTTGCTCAATGAAAGAGACAAAATGTTTAACAAACAGAAAAGAAAAAACAGGAAAATATTGAAACCAAGTAGGTTATCTAACAAAACTATGTGTAACACAAAAAAATTGTGAGGAGTGGGATGAAAGTGTAAGATGGAAATCTAACACTGATGATTAGGGAATTCTTTTTGATTTTAAATTTCCAAAGCCAAACTAACTGCATGCAAGATATACTAAAAGAAGTAACTGATGGTTTGGTGAAATCCTTATGTAATACTTTTCAGAAATTCTGAAAGATGAAGTTTCAGATGTCTGGAGAAAAGCAATATCTGTCACATATCCCTGTTATCAAAATGAGAAAGCGTTGACGCTGATAGTAAAAAATGCAAAGGTTTTGCAAGCTCTACTACTAAAAGCCAAAGAGCACTGTGAAAAAATGGAATTATATTTATATATACTGTAAAGAAGACCAAACTAATGAGAACAGGTAGAATAACCAGGCTTTGAATCGACAATGGGGATGTTGAAGTTGTGGATAGATAGTTTTTTGTCTTTTGGGATCAACCATCAATAATAAAGTAACAAGCAATCAAGAAATACAGTAAAAACTAGTACTTGGTAGAGAAGGCATGAAGGTCTTGGAAAGATATTCAAATGCCACCATGTTTCTGTATCTACTAAGATCAGAACCCTGTAAGGAATGTTTTTCCCTGTAATATTCAACAGAGCAAAAGTTGGATTTTGAAGAAGCAGGATAGAAAGTTTATTGGAATTTTGGTGTTGCATAAGATTCTAGAGAATCCTGCGAACAACCAAGAAAACAAACCAAGGTTCCCACTCAAGGCACTGATGACCAGACTCAAATTATCCTACATTTGTCATGTCATGCAAAGATCCACTGTTTGGAGAAGGCTCTAATGCTGTAAAAAATGGAACAAAAGAGAAAACAAGGATGACCAGCAGCAAATTTGATCGACTCAGTTACAGTGGCAATGAGTACACTATTGGAAAACTTGAAAGAAAAAGTTAGGGATAGATCATCATGAAGAAAATCTATCTATGGGGTCATTAGGAATTGAAAATTAATAGAATAGAACTGGAAGGGTCCTTGGAAGTCTTCTAGTCCAGCTCCCTGCTCAAGCAGGAGGGCCTATACATCTCAGACAAGTGACTGTCTAGCCTCTTCTTAAAAATCTCCAGTGGTGGAGCACCCATGATTTCTGGAGGCATGACTTTGCCCATGACCCTTAGGATGGAGTGGACACTGTCCTTCTTCTCCAACTCACCCCAACAGAGTCCTAGAGGAATGACTAGGAGGCTAGAAAGTACAGGTAGTCCTCAACTTACAATGGTTTATTTAGTGACCATTCAAGGTTACAATGGCACTGAAAAAAGTGACTTATGACCATTTCCCACACTTACGACCTTTGCGGCATCCCCATGATCATGTGATCAAAATTCAGATGCTTGACAACTAACTCATATTTTTGATGGTTGCAGTGTTTTCTGGAGTCATGTGGACCCCCTTTTGCGACCTTCTGACAAGCAATGTCAATGGGAAAGCCAGATCCGCTGAACAACCATGTTACTAACTTAGCAACTGCAGTGATTCACTTAACAACTGTGACAAGAAAGGTTGTAAATTGGGGCAAAATTCAATTAGCAAATGTTTGACTCAGCGACAGAAATGTGAACTGAGTTGTGGTTGTAAGTTGAGGACTACCTGTATATTTTCCTTGCTTACACAAAGGATGATATCCTTATCCTTATCCTTATCCTTATCCTTATCCTTATCCTTATCCTTATCCTTATCCTTATCCTTATCCTTACACTTACACTTAAACTTACACTTACACTTATCCTCATCTGTCCTTAGAAGACCATGAGTAAACAGGCTGAAACCAGACTATCCCATTAGCATAGCAAGAAACAAAAGGAAAGTGTTCTTCCTGTCCCAAAAGAAACAACTTCAGACTTCACTGCATAAACAAGAGAAAAATAAACCCAAGAATTTAACCTTGATTTCACTAGAAATAGGGCTTGTATTTGATAAACAACAGTTGCCGGAATTCTTTTGTAATGACTGCATTAGCTTTTCCAAAATAAATCTTCCTGTAAGAGCTTCTGTCCTTGGAAGTCTATTCATAGCAGTTTCTAGTCTAGCTCATTGTGAGATCCCTGAAAGCTGCATCTAAAACTCATGAACTTCACTGTACATGCTTTAAAGAAAAGAGAGATGGATTTAAAATGAATATGACTATATAGTTTTGCTAAGTCCATTATTTAGTAAAATGCAGCTAAATTTATTACTTAAAGGAATAAATATTTGGAATAGTTTGTATATAACCAATCAGTTGCTAAGAATATTAAATAAATTTCTTAAAAGCTTCAGACACCTTTTTCATGATTATTGGACACCTCAAAGAATATTGAAAAAGAGTTGGTAAAATTTTTTATTCCATTGTTAGAGTAACAATGGGTGAAAGTTCATATACTCTGTGTGTATGTCCCATTATTGCATTGTTGGTTTGATATTCATAAAATTGTTAAAGTTACAAAATAAATGTATTTTAAACTTGTAAATGTGTTTTTGAGTGATAGAATAAAAATATGGAATGTATTACAGGAAGAATTAAAGATTTATTGATCATGGGGAGAGGGTCAACGAAAAGATATCTTTTTTAAAAAACAAATTTTTTTTTAATTTTTTAAAACAAAGTATTCAGGACACACCGTGGTGCTGGGATAATCAAACATCCTAGAACAAAACATATATACATAGTACAATCAATACATCAAGTATTCCCTCTCTTTTCCCCTCTAATAGCATAGTATATTTAAAATATCCACTTCTAGCTTAAATTTATTCAACCTGAGCCTGTTTTAAAGCTTTACCGCAATCAAATTAACTTTAAATAAAAACATTTTCAATTCAGATATCCCTTCCAAATATGTTCTACTTTCTTAATTTTATCAAATTCTTGTTTATTTCTTCTTCTACTAATCTCCCTATTTAAAATAAAATATTAATCTATCCTATACCTATCTAATCCCTCAATTAATCAATCTCTTTAAGCTGACAAGATAATATTAGACCTTAAATCATTTCAATTCATTAAACAGAATTCAAATCTCATCTAGTTAATTACTAATAACATCCATGTCATCAAAGAATCACATCATCTTATTAGATTTCAATTAATTAATAATTCAATTCAAACATCTCTTCAATTTTCTTCATTCCATTACCTAATAATTTTCATACAAAAGAACCTAACATTCTAAAAAATAATACATTCTTAATATTCTAGATTACCTTTAATCCATTATATTAAAAATATCTCATTTTTAAACAAAAATATTGATCTATCCTAGACATATCTAAATGTATATATCTATCTATCCTATACATGTCTAATCCATCAATTAATCAATCTCTTTAAGCTAACCGAATAGTGTCCAACCTTAAATCATTTCACTCCATTGAACAGAATTCAAATTTTATCCAGTTAGTTATCATAGCTCAGAACATCCTTATTATAAAACAAACAAGTCATCTTACTTGATTAACATTCAATTAATTATTAATTCAATCCAAATCTGAAACATCTCTTTACTTCAAACTCATAATCTTAATCCTTACATCAGTCCATAATTCTAGGTTGCCTTTAATCCAATGCCTGAAATTTCAAATTTCAATTTTCAATCTTATTCTAGTTTTCCTCTTCTGCCAGACAGATTTCCATAGCAAAACTTCCCTTCCTGCTGATCAATCTCTTTTTGTTGCTTGTAGTGTCTTTTGATTCGATAAAAAACATCTTGGTCTCTGCATTGGCTTTCTGTTTCTCTTGTCCATAAGGCCACATTGCTTCAGAAGTTCAAAACTCAGTCTTTGTTTTTCCTGGTCCTCAAAACAATAGGTGAATTGCTTATAGGGCAAGATAGAATTCTCTTTATTATCAGTTAAGTCCTCATCTTGTATAATCTGTTTTGTAGCATAGTCAGGTGTAATCTGAAAGTCAGTTTTAAAGTTTAAAATAGGAATTCTGGCTCTTAATTCTGTAGTAAACTCTTTTATTGCAGTACATATTTCTTCTTTGGCCTCATAGATCTTTTCCAGTATAAGTTTACAGTTTAAATGTGATTGAGGCGTCTCCATTTTAACAATAGTTGAAGAAAAATTCTTTTTTCTTTTTTTTCTTTTTTAGTGGAGGCTACAGTTGAAAAGTATCCACCCCCACAGATCCCACAGCTGGCTTAGATTATCTTTTCTCTTGAAAAAATAGTTTGAAGGCCGAAACCATCTCATCTCCAAATAATCAACAATTCCAATATTAACTTTTGACCAGTAGATGTCCTCAGTAAGCTAACAAAACTTTTTCAAATGCCATTTTTTTCCTATTTTTTAAGGAAAGAATGGAAAAAGAAATACTCTACCCATATAATACCGCTCCAAAAAGAAAAACAATAAACAATAAACAATTTTTTCTGTACCTCAACATGAAAGGAGATAAAATATAGCCTTTAAGAAGGTTTTAATCTGTCCTTTTGTAAAACGCCTTTGTTCCCACACATACAAAAGCCGCTTTTTCCAGATGGGGAAATAATTCCAACAAAGTTTTTGCAGGCAAAAAAAAAAAAGAACATAGGGTGAAGAGATGAACAAAAAGGGTCTCACCTGGATCATCCACAGTGGGTCTATTGCGCTTAGGTGTAAGTGTGACTTTCGGCTGGTGCAGCAAGGTGATCCGCCATCTTGTAGGCTGATTTTTGCTCCATCGGCCCTGAAGAGATAGCTGGAGACATGGGAGGAGCTGCCACCCTCCCCTATCTACTAGCTGGCCTCCTCCTTGGTGGTCGCCCCTCCAGGGCGACTTTTGACCCCCTAGGAGGTCTACTGGCGAAGGAAACTCCGGACAGTGTGGAGACCAGTCTCCAAGCACGTCCGGCATCGCCATATACTGGAACCATAAGTCCAAAAAAATATCTTTTTATTACATGATTCCAGTTTATTTTGAACTCCCCCAAATACTAGATCCTCCCCCTAGTTAGGAGAAAAACCCTTAGCAGAAAATTCCCTAAGAAGTGGTGAAAAAAGGTCTCTCTCCCTTTTCTTTTCAAATGCTACATTTTATGGACATTGTCATCTATTCATAAATTTCATTATGACTGAAGTTTGCTAACATTGCCCAATTACCAAAATAATAATCCATATAATAATAAAGCAAACAGAGCTGAAATATTTCCTTATTTATTGGGAGCATATCTCATTGACTAAACTGGGGCTTATCTCCGATTAGATATAAATAGGATGGGAATATTTGACTTTGTGTTACAGTGAAAAATCATTTTGAATAAATACACACAATTGCATCAACAATTTAGAGGAAAAAAGTCCCACAGTCTCAGTTGAAACTGTTTCTAATCAAACATTGGACAGGTTTAAATAAAGAAATGGTGACAAGCAAAAAAAAACCTGCTTATTGTCACTTATTGCCTGCTAAAAAGTGAATGGAAGGAAAAACCAAGTAAGGACAACATTGGATTAAGATACAATAAGCAGAAGATATAGCTACAGAAAGAGAAAAGGCAAATTTAGAAAGCTCAAAAGGAGTAATTCACTAGAGAAATAAACCCTCCCAAGAGATTGTTAATCTTCAGGTTACTCTTCAAAAGCATCTGTGCTTTTCAACTGGGATTTCTGCAGCAATATGCATTTCAGCTGATTCCTTTGTTTTCAACATCTTCTATTATCAATTTTGGTCACTATAGTATAAAAAAGATGTTGAAACTTTGGAAAAAGTTCAGAGAAGAGCAACCAAAATGATCAAAGGCTTGGAGATATGACTCAATCCAGTTGTGTCTCTTATTTGATTTTTCGTTCCATTCACTTTTTAGCATAAGTGACAATAAGCAGTTTTAAAAGAAAAGGGAGAGACAGGTTTATTTGCCCATGGAATTTCTTCTCACTTCTTAGGGAATATGATGGCAGTGATGGCAGTGATGTTTTTTCTTTTAGGCAAAACTCTTCAAAAAAAAAAAAAATCCAGATAGTACCTAGATTTAAGTGAGGGCACAGAAGAAACCAGCTTTGAATCATAAAGAGATTGTGAAAAAAATATATAGTGATAGCATTAACAATAGCGCTTAGACTTATATACCACTTCATAGTGCTTTACAGCACTCTCTGAGCAGCTTACAGATTCAGCCTATTGCCCCCCAACAATTTGGGTCCTCATTTTACTGACCTTGGAAGGATGGAAGGCTGAGTCAACCTTGAGGCGGTCAAAAATGAACTGCTGGTAGTAAGCAGAGTCAGCCTGCAATGCTGCATTCTAACCACTGTGCCACAATGGCTTATTATAAGCAATATTTGGTCTCCAACCAAACAAACACTGCCAGTTTCCTGAAAAGTTCAATGTAGGAATTAAATATTAGATTAACTCTAACCAAGAGATCTATTGGATCAGCATGTTTCTTGGTTGTCTACTTGCTGCTTGTTGACGCTAATCTTGAAAAAGTGTCCCTTTCTGAAATTCCAGAATTTTCAGTTATGAGTATGGTATTTGTCTCAAAAGTCTGGATGGACATTAATTGCATTAATGTCACTAGTGGTCAAATATTCAGAAAATACAGTGCCAACTAGTAGCTGTCTGGATTCTGCATACAGACAAGATTGCCTTACTTGAAAATTAATAGTCTTCAGAGGCTGAAATTTGCAGTCAAGGAACAGAATTGGCATGCATTTGTTGGTAAATAGCTAGGCTATCTCATGTATTAATTGAATGTAAATAAATGCCAATAGACATAAATGAGGAAATAAAGCTCAAATGATTTAGGAAGGCAAGGAATTCAGCCAACAGAATGGTAAGAGTAATTATGACTGTTTCTGACACTTGACTGAAGAATTGGTCAGCACCAGGTGAAGATGAACTATGTGGTTTTGCATAAAGTGTTCAGGAAGTTTTGGTGGCCAAGGAAGAAAGCCTATGTCAAAGGTTTTATTGTTCAACACTGTTCCTGAAAGGTCAGCTGATTAATTTCACTCCTTCCCTTCGTTATTGGGACCATTGGATTCCGTTTTAATAGGTTTTACTACTCACCTTCCCTCTGTATAGTACTAAACAACAATTTTGTTCCATGCAAGGGGCTTCTATCAGCTCAAGAAACTGCACATTTTCTTGAAAACATTTTTTAGGTACAAGGGTTTAGTCAATCATATGATCTTGGATCCTGACTCTCAATTTACATCCAAGTTTTGAAAGGCCATTTTAGCTATTAGGCATTTGGATTAATTTGTCATCCTCAAATCATATGGCTTCTAATAACAAAACAGAGAGATCAGAGCAATTATTAGGATGGTATTTGAGTATCTCCTGCTGATTTCTCATCAGCATGACAATTGGACTGAACTGATGCCTCTTACAAAAGTTGAGAATAGCAACCTAATACATTCTTCCACAGGCATGTCTCCCTTTCAGGCAGTCAATTCCTACCACCCCAGCATCTGATGTTTCTGGAACCTCAGATTTTTTTTGCAAGAAAGACAAACTGCTTAGCTCTTCTTAAAGGAACGAATAGATTTGACAAGGCTGCCCACCCACCTATGCAAGAAGGCACCAACATCATAATGGCAGGTTTGGTGTGCCTTTTCACCAAGTTATTTTATCTATCTATTTAACTTGGTGAAAAGCTGAGCTCAATATTTATTGCCTCTTTCTTTCCCAGACACACAGCAAATTAACCTTTCAGCCTTTCCTTCGCAATTGGCTGCTTCCCCAAAGATTCAACTGATCTTCCTCTGCTCCCTGCTTGTCTGTGAGGACCTCTCCTGTTCTTGCATTCTAATACTGCTTTTTTTCTCTCTCCCCTGTTCTGGAGAATAGACAAGAAGAATATGATGTGGTTCTGGATTCAGATGTTGCTTTGAATATTTGATTTACTGAAAGAGCTTACCCTGGGAATTTGTGTGAGAACACAATAGATGTTCATATCCCACACTTTTCGTATCAGTCATCTGGAATTTCTATACAAGCCCTGTCCCTGTGATCTGCCATTGCTATCAATAAACAGTGAAATACAGGATGAGGAAAAGTGTGTTTCCCACTACATGAAACTCTCCAATATAGGTTGGCATGTATAAGAAGGGAGAGGGGATTTTCCAGCTCCATTACTCTGGCTAGTAAGGAAAGGGGTGGGGAGTGTAGCTAGTCTCCATAGCAACTTACCAATGCCTTTTTTGCATGCAGAAGAGGAACTTAAGTCTAATGAGGGAGATGTTATAGAAGAGTATAGATATAACCATGGAGAAGCTTAGAACAGTAAGCAAGAATTTGAAGATTAACATCTAGCAAAACCTAACTGATAATGAAAGATCCAGAGAAACCTTAGGGGAGTTAGCAATAGAGGAAGTCATCATAGCTACTGAATAGTTTTCATTCCCAAACCAGAGACTGTCTCCTTAGCCTTTTACTCAAAAAAGAACAAAGCTCACCAACTAAAAAATTAAGAGGAAGTGAAACACTGAGCACCTAGAATAGCACAAAAACAACAGAATAAAAGTTGCCTGTATTGGAGCTTATTCCAACAAAACAGCTAGCACAAGCATCAAAAGATGCCAATATTGTAATGTCAAATATAAGCACAAATTCACTGCAAGAAATTAATCAACAGGATTGCTACAGTTATAACTGAAAACCTTGCATGCAAAATCAACAAGGGGAAAAAAAAGCCAAACAGTGCACCAAAATGATAGATCAGATTGGAAAATAAGATCAGCATGGTATGATCAGATGTGTCCAAGCAATTTAGCACAGATGAAGCTGAAGAACAAGGCCAAAAAATACTTGATCAAGAAATGCCACCTAGAAACAAGAAAGATCAATCAGATATGAAGCTCAAATGAACCTGTCAACACATGACAAATAAAACAATAGTGCAGTTCTGGAACAGATATAGGAC
This sequence comes from Bothrops alternatus, assembly GCA_034064705.1. Classification (NCBI taxonomy): domain Eukaryota; kingdom Metazoa; phylum Chordata; class Lepidosauria; order Squamata; family Viperidae; genus Bothrops; species Bothrops alternatus. The sequence continues at coordinate 7,207,381 of JARGCV010000007.1, read as the reverse complement.
AAACCCAAACAAACAAACAAACAAATAAATAAATAAAATGTAGCTTGGATAAAGGAGGTGGAAAAGGAAAAAAAAGACAAGCTGAAATATAAAGAATTGGCAATAACAGCAGAAATGGTAGAGGAAAGGGTAAGGAAGATCAAGGATTGGTCAGCACCAAGTTTTTTATTGAAACATCCAACTCGTCTAAACACATTCATTGCCAAGCAGTTTAACAACATATTGCAACTGAAGACTGCTTTTACAGCTGGCAAAATCTACCAAATAATGAAAATAGACAAAGTAATAGAAAATGAAGAAGCTACAGTGCTCTGGGACTTTAGAATTCAAACAGACAGATACCTGCCACACAACACCCCAGACTTAACAATTGCTGATAAGAAAGACAAAAAAGTCTGCCTGCTGGATGTGGCAGTACCTAGAGACAATGGAATAGAAGAGAAAGAACTGGGGAAATCACAAAATGCAAAGACCAATAAATAGAAATAGACAACCATGCCAAAAGAAAACAAAGATACTACCAATAGTGATAGGTGCCTTGACTGCAAAACATCTGAAGCACCACTTGGATTCCAGTTGCATTAACAAAATCACCATCAGTCAACTGTAAAAGGCAGCTTTATTTGGAACAGCTTATATCCTGTGATGATACCATTAACACCATCAAAAAAACAATATCTGCCTATGTCACAGGAAGCGAACTCAATAAGTGAACAAAAATACCAAATCCAATCTAAACATCTGGCGACTGTGTGACCAACCACAATAATAAAGGCAGATCATCAAATATTTTGGTCTTAATTTGTGTAAATCTCTAAAAATATCATCTAACACTTTTTTCCCTGCATAATTTCTACCAAACATTTCTATAACAGGATCAGCCTGAATATGATATAGTGCAAAATTTTGCTCTTCTCACAAGGCAGAGGTTACAGAGAGTAAATAAGCATATGTCTAGAGATCAATTTCAATACACAGTAGTAAAAACAGTGAGATTTCAAAGTGCTCAGTTAAAGAGCACATTTTAGTTAGAATTAATAATAAAATGTAACATGGAAGAGTACAAACACTGAGACTTCCTGACAGAACGCAATTTAAATAGCATGTTATGGTATCTAATATCACATAATGTAATGTAATCTAATGTAGTGTAATGTAATGTAATATATAGCATAGCATAGCATAGCATAGCATAGCATAACATTATCTAATACATGAAATAATTTCAATTGCCTTGATGACCTACTGACTAATTTCAGATGAGTGCTTCATGGACTACTTCTAATCTAATCTAATCACATCACAGAATGAGAAGAGTAAAATAAACTGTCTAGCTAAATTAGCCTGATACAGAACATACAAGTCTAAACCATTGCCAGCAGATGGCTATCCAAATTGTACACAAAAATTTCCAGCATGAGAGAGCCCTTCTGCCATGTATAATTTATTTTATTGAAAAACTAGATAAAAAGTTTATCCTGTTGTTCATATACCTTCCAGCTCCTATAACCTAAGAAATTAAATCTGGTCCTGTTCCCTGGGGAGAGATGTGTGAACTACCTTCCTTTGTGTGACAGTCCCTTGGTTATGTACTATACATTATGTCTGATCTGTTTAGAGCATGAATAAAATAAAGCAAATGACATTAAAATAGTAAAAGAAGAAACAATTCAGCTGGCTGAAAGATTATTACGGGATCAGTCTGAAAGTCAGGACAGGATGATGATGATGATGATGATGATGATGATGATGATGATGATGATGATGATGATGATGATGATGATTTATTCTATTTTTTTGCCCACCCACCTTATCTAAGTTACTCTGGGAAGCTCACAGCAGGCAAAAACAATCCACTAAAAACAAGTGGACACTAACATATAGGAAACCCTATATCATTACAGAAATGGCTCTCCAGTCTCTTCTTAAACATTTCCAGTGTAGGAGCATTCACAACTTCTGGAGGTTAATTGTTCTAACTGTCAGAAAATTTCTTCTTAGTTCTAGGTTGCTTCTCTCCTTGATTAGTTTCCATTCATTGCTTCTTGTCCTGCCCTCAGGTGCTTTGGAGAATATCTTGACTCCCTCTTCTTTGAGGCAACCCCTGAGTTATTAGAACACTGCTATCATGTCACCCCTAATCCTTCTCTTCATTAAACTATGCATACCCAATTCCAGCAACTGTCCCTTATATGCTTTAGCCTTCAGTCCTCTGATAATCTTTCTTGCTCTTCTCTTTCTAGAGTCTCAACATCTTTTTTTACATCGTGGTGACCAAAACTGGATGCAGTACTCCAAGTGTGGCCTTACCAAGACATTATCTGAAGAAGACTAGTGCGAACATTTCAAACTAAGTATTCTTCTGCTTCCCTTAAGCTCCTTTTCTCCTACATTGAAATTGTCTGCAAGTGTAGCATGCTTAAGAAAATGTTGTCCAGAAAGAAAAAAAGAAAGGGAGGATGGATGGATGGAAGAAAGGAAGGAAAGGAGGGAGGGAGAGAGAAAGAAAGAAAGAAAAGAAAGAAAAGAAAGAAAAGAAAGAAAGGAAGAAAGAAAGAAAGAAAGAAAGAAAGAAAGAAAGAAAGAAAGAAAGAAAGAAAGAAAGAAAGAAAGAAAGAAAGAAAAAGAAAGAAAGAAAGAAAGAAAGATCCATGATTTTCTTCTTTTCTAGCGCTTTACCTGGAAGGAGAAAATGTCAGAATTCTTGTCAGTTTCACCTGGAATGAAGGAAGAAAGGAAGAAAGATCTACCTTTTCACAGTTGAATTTGTAAAGAACTTGCAGATAAGCTTATAATGCAAATAACTTTAAAAGTCCAGGGTTTCTCTAATGCATTGGTGAAGCTGTTAACATAGATAAAAGGAAATGTCCTGCATTTCACCAGCCCACTGTACAAAGTAGGATAGTCTCTTCAGAAGAGGGCAAACAACTCAGGATGGAGAGACCGTGGAGGACTACAATCAGTAATTGGAGGGGAAGAGGCCTCTGAGCCACAATGCACTATCTTTAACTGAAATAGAAGCATTTGTCTACTACAAAATGAAGTTCAGCAACGTACACCACTTGTGCTAGCAAAAAAAAAACAAAAAAACAGAAAAACACTACCTGCAAAAAAATACGGGCAGAAGTTGCTATCATGGTGGACTGAGGACTGGTTGAGGATGGGGCCATCCTGACAAACAGTGGATCATCTTTGCTCTGGATTAAGCAGGACATATCGATGACCCTTAAAGTTCCTTAAGCAGAACATCTATTTTTCTGAAGCATTGAATAGTGAGAGATTCTGTTTGTGACAAAGTTGGTGATTTTTTTTCAGGTATCATCTACAAATCCTGTGACAAATTCAATGAAACTTGCCAAGCGTGAACTATAATGCTGAATATATTTTTTAACGGGGAGCATTCTATATATTTTTGGTTTCTGACTAGTCAGAACAACTACTAATTAAATTAAATAACTCTTGCCAGTAGAATTAGATTTATATTAGTTGGACAAAGAGTGGAACCTTAGAAGCCAAAGACACACGCACATATAGTTCAAACCAACCACTGTTGTTGTACCTTCTGTTTCATTCCTTCACCTAATCTCCAGGAAACTGTTTTATTATGAATCATTTTGATCCTAATTCATAGGATAGCTCATATGTGAATGGGGCTGGTTAATTAGATAGATTGCATTCAGCGATGCCTTTTATCTTAATATTATGGTATTTGGAGCTACAATTGTAACAAGTGGCACTACTTAATTGAGTTATGTCAAAATAATGTTGAAATGTTATTCTTCAAGGAAAACAAACAAAAAATCAGATTTTAGCAAGTGGTTGGATTTGTGATTGGCAAAGAATCGGAAAACTTCAGTGAAATCTTTGTTTTTCAATAACTCTGGGCGGTACCAGCTGTTGCTGAGCTCATTCTTTGTGGAACATGGTTGATTTCTAGCCAATTCTGTATGATTTTAGCATAACATCTCAGTAATACATAGTGTAGAATGATTGTTGACACATTTCTATGCCAAAAAAAATCCATCTGTCTTTTTTTTTTACCAGTTTCATTTGTATTAAAGGGATTATATGGGAGAAATTCTTCTGAGAAACAAAATTGCATTCTTCAAGCTTTTTAGGTCTCAGAACATGTATTAGGTGTTCTAGGGGACATGATTCTGTCATTCCAGATTAAAGGGTTTGTCACAAAGATCCTTGAGAATAATAGCAATAGCGCATGCACGCACACACACATGCACACACGTGTGTGTGTGTGCACATGCACTATTGCTATTATTCTCAAGGATCTTTGTGACAAACCCTTTAATCTATATATATGCCTTGAGTGGTTTTTTTTTTCTATTTACCCTGTCAGCCCAAATATGGGAAGAAGAAATCTTGCCTAACATGCAAGCAGCCCAGGTTCAAATCTCAGAAGGGTATGGCTGGCTGATGAGAGCTAAGTAACTCAAAATAGCTATACCAGTCTCCCTTTAACTCTTTGTTAGCAATCCAAATTTAACATATATATATATATATATATATATATATATATATATATATATATATATATATATATATATATATATATATATATATATATATATATATATATATTTCTTCTCACCCATATATGGTCTCTGTTTACTTACCTCAGAAGAACAGAAGCCTAAGTCAACTTCAAATCCCATCAGAGTTAGCCTGCAACACTGAAATTTAACCACTGCGCCACCAGGGCTCATCACATTGTCCCCTCAAAATCTCCTTTGTGAGCTTTACTCTTCTTATGAAATGGCAATTTCCTCATAAATCTTGTTGTGAAAGAGCTGGATTTGTAAAAATATAATTATATCTAATGTACATTTTAATGCACTTTGAAAACAAGTGTTGCTAGCCATTTTTTATGTCATTGTTGGTGCTGATTTGCAGTTTGGAAGAATCTTGAGATTTTACTGCTTGGGTTTATTATATGGTGTTCTTATACATAGTAAATTGTGTGATTTAATATAAAGCTTGAATATAAAGCTTTGGGCCTAAATGCTAGATATTTTTGTGATTCTCTTTTATTCATGTCAGGCTTGTGATATAGAGAGCTGATCTGGTGCTGAAAACAACCTGCACTGTTTTGTTATAAAAACAAGGTTGAATTCATGAATAAGCAACCCCCCTATAATGTGGTGTGAGGGAGTGCCAGCTGATAGGATATTGCACACATATCACTCCTGACAGGGCCAAGCTATAGGTGATGAAGATAAGTGGGTTGGCATAAAATATGATTAATCCAGCATCTCTATTCTGTTTTGGTTTTAAAATAGACAGAGCCAACTATTCATCTTCAGTCTGGAAGAAGTAAATCAGCTGATAAAACTGATATATAAATGGGATGCCGAGGAAATCAAATGCTATGAGTTCATAATCTCTTTATGCAAAGCAGGAAAGGGTACCAAGGCCACAATCCTCTAGATTCTAGAGAGTGAATCTTAGAGAATTTGTTTTTAGGGATCTTGCTGAGGAAAGCTGGCTTCCAAAGCAAAAATAAAAAAATAACATAGATGCAAAGAAGAAACATAGAAAGAGAGGCAATATGAAAAAGAGCAAAAAAAAACCATTTTCATAATATCACTGCAAGAGCACATGGCTGATGAATTCATGTTATTTCTGGATCCAGTGCAGGTTGGCAATTTATTTTTCTGTTGGCCAGCTGTTTCCAGGGATAAGAATAAAGAGTGTTGACAAATTCCGAGAGGAATTCCATGAAGCTCAATACTTTTTAAAATCACACTGGTAATCTTAAAAAAATGTATCTCCAGAATATCAAGGGGAGAATATAGTTACTGAATGTAAAATACTGAGCATGTCCAATTCCTGAAGCACTAAATTTCAAGTAAAAATAAAAGCAAAAAAGAGCATTTACACATGTGGATCAATCACACTGTACCAGCAATCCAAAAGGATAGTTCATAGCCACCAGGTACCTCATGTTGGGAATGAATGCATTGATCAATTCTGTTTTGCACACAATTTGTCACTAAGTAACGTATAGCTTCCACCTCTGAGATAGCTTTTAAAATAAAAGAACACTAGGCATAATTTTAAATGGATTTTGTTATATCCCCAGTGATGATTACTGTAGGAACAATTTAAAAATCAGGATCTACAACAGGCAAAGAGAGTCAGTGATTAAGGACCCAGGATATCAGGAGTTCTAGTTCCTCATTAGCTGGGTGATCTTGGGCGAGTCACTCTTTCTTAGCCCAAAGAAATGACAAATCCCTTCTGAAATCTTATCAAAATAGCTGCAGCAACTTTCCCAGTAAACCTTATCACTCCATAGTGACTCAAAGGCATAGACACAAAGGTGGGGCAGGGGCAAGGAAAGTCAAATACAACTTTTATAGTAACATGGATTCATCATTGGAACAGGCATGGCTAGAATCATCTCCCCCTCCATTTTTTGCATTTTAGAAAATTGGGGTCACTAAAGTAGGTATAAAATGTTTAGCCAGAAATCAGCATATTTAATTTTGGACAGCCAAACATGAAATAAATTTGATAAACTTTTTTTTTAATTTGCTGCTGAATTTCAGCAAAGAATCCTAGATGGGATAAGGGTGGCCTACCTGATATTTAGGAAGTGGTGAGATACCTGTTATTTAACACCTGTGTTAAATAATTAAAAAATATTTTGGAAGCTGAACTTGCCACTGCCTAGTATACAACAGATTTAAAGTAGCTTATAATGGATTTCCATTTGCGGCAACATTGCTTGGAGATGGTTAGGTTTTTTTTTTTTTTTAATGTTGGAACAAAGAGCACTAATGTTGCAAATGAAGTCATTATTTAGGGATTCAAATGTGCTCAATGAGCCAATTTCTAGAATCTAGGGACAACTAGGGGCCTCAGGAGGGAATACAGCACATAGGAGTCGATGCTGTCCTGGAGAATAAAGGAAGCTTCTTTCTTGGAACATGAGCACTGTAAAAGGAGCTGGAAGAAAATCTGTAGAAATGGGGGAGAAAGAAGCTATATTTTTATTTTCTGAGACCATTCAAGAGGAGAGCATTAGTTATATTATTTCAAGCTTAGTGTAGTGCAGATTAATAATACATCACTTTTTAAATGCAAATGCTAACACTCTTCTTTCCCTTTCTTTAGTGCCATCCGTTCTGTGTAGAGCCACACACCACTCTAAAACCAGATTGAGCCTTGGTTAAATTAAACTGTTTTGCTCATCGTTTGTCAGTGTTCAAAGAAACCCCATTGTTATAACAACAATTCTGAATCCGAAACCCCTTTGTCTTGATTAATACTTAGGGGGAAGCGTTGCAAAACAGAGACCTCCTTTGTGTTCAAATCAGCAAGCTTGACAGCATCCCATCTTTCCTTTCTATGTGTTTGCTCACAAGCAGTAGTTGCCACTGCTGGATGCAATAGCTGTATAAACACAATTGGAACCGCCACTTGGTAATTGCATTTTTCAAACAAATCTATGAGTCGTAGAAGGAAGCCACAGGTCAGAGTGAAAGGAGAGGTGGTGGCTGTTTTTTTAATGGTGAAGAAATTAGATTGTTCTTGCTAACAAATGCTTTCACATATTGTGCTATAATGTGAGGAAGTGTGACACTCCTGTTCCTTGAAGAATATTAATTACAGTTACCCCAGTCTGGTGTGTAAGCCCAGGCAACCTGATTATTATTGCAAAGTTGGAAAAAGGGGGTGGGTAGTAACGACAGACCCTTTCAGCACCTTTGTGAAATTCTGAGGCATGGTTTGCACAACATTCTCTACTTCATTTATAATTCCCAGTTAGATAAATTCAGTCTTGCTTCTGTTGAAACATCTTAGTCAGCTAATCATGGCTATATTATATTATATTATATTATATTATATTATATTATATTATATTATATTATATTATATTATATTATATTATATTATATTATATTATATTATATTATATTATATTATATTATATTATATTATATTATATTATATTATATTATATTATATTATATTATATTATATTATATTATATTATATTATATTATATTATATTATATTATATTATATTATATTATATTATATTATATTATATTATATTATATTATATTATATTATATTATATTATATTATATTATATTATATTATATTATATTATATTATATTATATTATATTATATTATATTATATTATAGTTTAGTATATTATATTATATTATATTATATTATAGTTTAGTATATTATATTATATTATATTATATTATATTATATTATATTATATTATATTATATTATATTATATTATAGTTTAGTATATTATATTTTAGTATATTATATTATATTATATTATATTATATTATATTATATTATATTTTAGTATATTATATTTTAGTATATTATATTTTAGTATATTATATTATATTATATTATATTATATTATATTATATTATATTATATTATATTATATTATATTATATTATATTATATTATATTATATTATATTATATTATATTATATTATATTATATTATATTATATTATATTATATTATATTATATTATATTTTAGTATATTATATTTTAGTATATTATATTATATTATATTTTAGTATATAGTATAGTGTAGTGTAGTGTAGTGTAGTGTAGTATAGTGTAGAACAGTATATAATAATATAGTGTAGTATAGTGTAGTGTAGTATGTATAGTATATTATAGTATAGTGTACTATAGCATAGCATAGCATAGCACAATATTATAATAAGTTCCATGTAGTCTTTGACTTACGGCCACAATTGAGCCCAACATGCTGTTGCTAAGTGTGACAATTGTTAAGTGAGTTGACTTAGTGATATTATGAAAATGACTCATTGACTTCACTTGTCAGAAGTTTGCAAAAGGTGATCACATGACCCCGGGACCCTGCAACGGTCATAAATATGAGTCAGTTGCCAAGCATCTGAATTTTGATCATGTAACCATGGGGATGCCACAAGTGTGAAAAACAGTCATAAATCATTTTCAGTGCTGTTGTATCTTTGAACCATCATTAAATGACCTGTTGTAGGTTGACCTATACTATATATATTATTATGCTCTGCCTGGTCATTAATTATAGTGAAATGTAGAAGCTGAACCTCCTTTACCAAGTGAAAATCCATGAATGGATGCTAGGCAATAGCACAGCAAAGAAACTTGACTATTTTAATGTGGATAAACCGTGTATGTGATCATGAATGAAAGAACTATTTAAAAAGACTGCATTGTAGATTAGCATACCCCAGTTTGCCAAATCCTGTTCTAAACCATAGCATGCATGGAGCTTGGCATCAATTCTACGGCAATGCTGCCACACGTTTTAAGTCATACTGTTCAATTACTTTGTAACTGAATGCTGACACCTACTGACATACAGAATCATCAGACTATAATAACGCTGTTGAATGATGATTGATGCGCATCTTGCATATTATTTTATTCTCCCCCTCCCTGTCCCCCTCCATTTTACTCAGCTGTATTTAGTTATGAAAAAGCTGTCAAATCAAAGCAATGGCCCAGTAAAAGAAAAGCAACTATTGCCAATGTAGCTATTAAAACATCAGGGATTTTCTGAATCTGAGTTACTTGACAGTTAGTCCCACTAAATATAAATGGGAGCATCTCCAGCAGTGAATCTTCAAACGGCTTAAAATGACACAGCACGGAACAGACAAGAAAGCAATATTTATTTCCACATCTTTGTTATCAAATTTCTAAGGCAAGTTATAATATCCTTAGTAGTACTTCATCCTACATTTACAAATAGTTCAACATCATTTAAACGGGGTTGGTCCCAGATTCAGATGTCATTTTGATTGATTGATTGATTGATTGAGTCATTAAGTCAGTGTCGATTCTTTATAACCCAGAGACTTAATTCTTCAGGCGGATCTATACCGAATCTGATGTTTCAGGTCTTCTGATGACATACTCATTGCCACTTGAATCCATCCATTTTCTTTCTCCTTTTCCCTTCCCTCTTTCCCAGCATTAGAAAATTCTAAAAACTCAGAGAGCCACATACTGTGGCTGGAATAAGATAATTTGAGCCTGCCATGATTGAGAGTTCAAATTATCATATTTCAGACCCACATTATTGTTTGATTTGTTCAATGACCCATTTGTATGTTTTCTTGGCTCTTCATGGTATTCTCAGAGGTCTTTTCCAACGCCAAAGTTCAAAGACATCAATAATATTCCTATCCTGCTTCTTCAGAATTCAACTTTTGCTTCATGGAGTGTCACAGGAAAAACTATTCCTTACATGTTTCTGATTTTTGTAGATATAGACACATCATAGCAACCAAATAATATTTTCAAGACTTCATTTCCACTAAGTCTAATTGATATAACTCAGACACTGATTGCATTGTACTAAAATATTGTTCCTATTATCCCCTTTCTATCAATGAAAGTATCGTGGTTCCTCTGCATGTTTGTGTGTGTGTGTGTGTGTGTGTGTGTGTGTGTGTGTGTGTTCTGGGTAGTAAACGATATAATCCTCTAACTGTAGGTGTCCAATTGGAGTCCATTTCAGGTCAGGAATGTCTTAAATGACAATGTGTAATCAATTCATTTAATCTTTCACTGAGTTCATTATGTTTACTATGATCATATTCAGAAGAGAGTAGGAAGTTAGGTCCCTAATCATCTATTAATGTCTATTAGCTTTTAATTGGAATTGTTTATTTTGTTTTTATTTTATATATATATATATGTGTCTGTGTTCTGATTGGTTAGGGGGTTGGCTGTGCTCACCATGAAGATGAGGCACGACCACGAACGCAAAGCCAAACAGCTATGCAGCTCACCATCTCTAATCCCCCTATAAGTCAGACTAACCCCTCATCCAATCAGAGCACAGGCAACCCCCTAACCAATCAGAACACACCTCCACCCAATATATATATATATATATATATATATATATATATATATATATATATATATATGTCTTTGGTTCTTCTGGTTTTCTCCCACGTAGAATTTGAAGTGTCTTGGCGATGTTTGGATGAAGTCCCATTCGTAATCTTCAGGCTGGTGCTTTCAGCTTCGTGCTTCTAGGAGCAATGTGTGATTGTAGCTGTTTCTTCCTTTTAACTGCCAGTGGGGGTTTGAACTGATTGGCTGGGAGCTCGGCTGTGTTCTGATTGGGTGGAGGTGTGTTCTGATTGGTTAGGGGGTTGGCTGTGCTCTGATTGGATGGGGGGTTGGCTGTGCTTTGATTGGCTGGGGGAGTGTTCTGTTTGGGTGGGGGCTTTGTTGTGCTCAAGTTAGTCTGAGTTACAGGGGGATTAGAGATGGTGAGCTGCATAGCTGTTTGGCTTCGCATTCATGCTCGTGCCTCATCTTCATGGTGGGTGTCAGTTTGCTTCATGTATGGATTGGAGGGGTTTAAGGTGGCTAATGATGCAGCTGTGGTCTGGCTTCTGGTTTGTGGTCGTGCCTCATCATCGGTGTGGGTTTGGGTTTGCTTTTTGCCTGGATGTGTGGTGGTGACATCCTGTGTGGTTTTTGTGAGTGTAAGTCTGGTGTCATTCTTTGTGTTATGGACTCGTTTGTCAATAAGGGCGGGTTTCCAAATGGCTGGTAGGCGGGAGATATCATCTCATTTGTTCATGCTGTGAGGGCGTTTTTCTATCTCGATGGCTTCTCTGATTATTCTGTTATTAAAGTGTTCAGTTTTGGCAAAAAGACCAGAACTATTGCCAAAACTGAACACTTTAATAACAGAATAATCAGAGAAGCCATTGAGATAGAAAAACGCCCTCACAGCATGAACAAACGAGATGAGGAATTCTCTTTCTCTCCTTGACTTTGCTTGAGTATAACTATGGACGGACATGAGGGACAATGGGTCATGTGTTTTGATAGCCAGGGAGTGCTTGTGAAGTCTAGTAGATAGCTTTTTTTCTGTTTGGCCCACATAGTTGTTTTCACATTTGTTGCATTGGACTTGGTTTTGATTATTCAAACCACACTGAAGATGTCCCCCCAAACAGAGGCAAAACCATTGCAACCTAATTACCAAGCCCGGAAATCAAACCAACAGCTCAGCTACCAACCCAAGCTACTAATCTTCAAACACATCTCAAACACACACACACACATTCATATTCTGTCTTTGCAGCTTCATATTTTCTTTTTCTGCATGGCAACATTAGCAATTAGATATCTCAAATGCTTTAATCTAGCCAAGTTATAAACACCATTAATACTCTGAAAGATCCACCGCTCTTCCTCAGTGGCATGTTGAGTGCCATCTGACCTGAGGGGGACTACCATCAGGCACTATATCATCAATCATTTTATATTTTCTATATGTGTGGTTTTCTTGGAAGAAATACAGGAGTCGTTTCCCATTGCTTTCTTCTGTGCCAAATGAATTGTTGCCTTTGCCATTGTTACTAAAATGATCGTCTGCTTCTGGCAGCTTCCTATTAGCACTGCTGCCCTATATCAGTACCTGTTGCTTTAGCTGGACAGCTGGCATGACCTTCACTCCTTGAGTGACCCTACTGGAGTATATACTACTCTTGACATTCATTCTCTGCATTCTTCACACATCCCTCCCAGGAACAATCCCCTGCTACAAGAATTAGCAGGACTTGCTGGCTGTGTCCGTATGTGGGTGTGTGCAAGTACAGATTCCTTACAAGTATGCAAAGAAAAACACTGTTATTCCATTCATTTATTTTTGTCTACATTAAAATATTATTTTGTTATGCAGTCAGTAAAATCTCATAATTTAGTTCCTAAAGATCACATACAATCTCCCTCCCTCTACCTTTTCTCTCTCTGTAATAAGGTGTCTATACCGCCTTAAAAATCTACTAGCTCTACATATATATAAAGCCTCTCCATTTTCTCATCTTCATACAAGGGTTTTCTAATATTAAAGGTTACTTGCCAATTATATCTAGTTTTTGTCTCACTTAGGAACTGGATTTCTCAGTTTTGCTAGCTTTCCTTGAACTAAGGAAGTGAAATATTGATGAATTTTATCAGCTTTCCCTTACACTGGACCCTCTAGATATGTCGGATTTCAAGCTTCATCTTGGCTGGAAGATTAATGGGAATTGAACTCCAAAATATCTGAAAGGCACAAACTGGAGAAAGCATATTTATGGCACCAACACAGTTGTTGCAAAATACAACATTTGTAGAAAAATATGCATTTTGAAGTAAATACTTTAAAAATTCCTAGTGAAGCATAAGCTACTTTGCTGTGAGATTTAACAAGAAAGACTTGTTCTGTGGATATACTGTGATATTGTGAATTGCATCCAGTACATGTAGGATGGGAAGCCTATGAAAGCTCTTCAGTTGTTGCTGAAATACTCTCCAGTGCCTCAAGTAGCATAGTCACTATTTTTATTGCAGCACATCTGGAAATGCAAAATTTCTACAGCGCAGTACAATAAACCAAGATAAACATTAATTCATAGTTATAACCGGATAGAAAGATTCATTCTTATATTAGTTGATGAACTGATGACCAATAATTATTACATATCTCTGAAATGGAGTTATAGGACTGATACCAAAACCAAATTATTTACTGATACACACTTTTCATGTTTTAGGAAAATTAGCAGGCAATAGAAAATTATCATTGGAACATTTAGTGCAGTCAAGATTCTTGCATATTAACCATTATATTATAATCTAAAGAACATACTTTGAAAATGCTATGATAATTTACATACTAATCTGTATACAACCTATATACTAACTAAAATTTTCTAATGTAATGTTTCTGAAGACTGCTCATACACAACGTCTCATAGTCTTTCTATAGATGGAGGTTACATTTTACTACTGGATATGAAATCCACATTTATTTTCAGATAAAGTCCACTAGTTTTGAGTATTTGAACTTATACTGGATCTTATTGATCCAATAACAAAATGACCGAATATTTAAACAAAAACAAATTTTCAAAAGGTCTTTTTTTATAATGTTCTATTCAACCATTTACCAGTGATATATCTACTAGATCACTTTGTACTTTTTGGGCTGAAGTTTAAGTAATGATTTTAAATCTACCAGTTTTGACCTTTCTCATATTTATATTTTCAAACAAATCCCAAGTCCTGTTTGTCCCTTTTATAAAGACATGTACATATTTCTCTAAAGTGAAAAGGAAAGACGTTTCCTGGACAATGAGATGCAGAGATATAACTAAAAAAAGTCAATGAAAAAATATTAAAGCATTGAAATCTATTTCAGTGTGCCTTTTTATAACCTATTTTTTTCTAAACATGGGTCTTTGTACTCCTCTTAATATTGCCTTTTATGAATGTTGCACCGTCTTTTTCCGTGGTGGGATTCAAATATGTGAACAACTGGTTTTCTGTGTGGATGCCACTTCCGGAAGTCTGTTCTGGGCCTGGATGACAAAAAATTAGCTACCAGTTCTACCGAACTGGTACGAACCGGCTGAATCTCACCACTGGTTTTTTTTTATATATGTGAAATACTTTTCTGTATGTGCAACAGCCTTCCTATAATGCAGCTTTAGTTTTCTCCAGTTGCTTGAAACCAGTAAAAGGGAAATATGAAATAGAGCCCTTCTAGGCATTATTTTCAGTTAAACACATAATGCCTCATCCACTATCCAATTTTGATGTTTCTTCACGTATTCATACTGCCAATTTTCTTTCATTTTCCTCTTCCACCACTCAACTCAGAGAAGGCTTTAATGCTTATCATCACGGATATTACCATCTCTTCATCTTTAAGTAACAATTTACTTTTTAAATCATCAAAATATAGATTAAAAGACAGGTAAACAAGGATGCTAATTAGGAGAATGTGGGGTAGAAATCATTTGGAGTGGAGACTGGACAAATATTTATTGATTTGCAATCTGATGCATGGGTGAGGAACAGATATACACTGCAGAAAAGCTTAGAGGACACTCAGATATTGGCTACTTTGGAGGCTAAAAAGGATGGGGGGGGACTCTGGACAATGATTCTGCATGTTCTATAGGGACTGGTTGTGATTGCAGTGCAAAACAGCTATTGCCAGTATTCAGAGCTCATAAGCATTCTGAATTCTTTTCAATGTACATTGTAAAGGCTTGTGAGATAGATTGGGTGGCCTGAAAAGCCTCACAGCAGAATAAATACATCATTATCTACTTTGATGAAATCAAAGTGATTTCACTAAACATGAAAAACTGAAGAATAAAATTTGAAAGAGGGTTTTGGGAATACCCTGAATATAACTATAGAATAATTATGATGGAGTGTTCCTTTATATCCATACTAAATTAGTTACCAATAAACAAGCAAAATACCCATTATTCTTCATAAGGTTATATGTAATTTTCTATTTATTTATTTGCATTTTAATGAGCCATTAAAGTCCCCTAACACTCCTGGAGATTCCAATTAACACTGCAGTGCCATCGTTCATCTGTAATATATTTGTACACCTCAGTAATAGGATAATTAATAATACATGTGGTTATTTTATATACGGTATAGATAACAGAGTGGGTTGATAATGTAATTATAAATATTCTATAAATAGTTCCGGCAGATTACAGGCCTGTTTTGTAATTGTGTCAGCCATGTAGAGTGATTATAAGCAAATGTAAATAGCTATTGGCCAATTAAACCATGATAAGGTTTGGTTTTGTTGTTTAGAATAGAATAGAATAACAGAGTTGGAAGGAATCTTGGAGGTCCAACCCCCTGCTTAGGCAGGAAACCCTATACCATTTCAGACAAATGGCTGTCCAGTTTCTTCTTAAAAACTTCCAGTGTTGGAACATTCACTGCTTCTGGAAGCAGGTTGTTCCACTGATTGTTTTAATTATCAGGAAATTTCTCCTTAGTTCTAGGTTGCTTCTCTCTTTGATTAGTTTCCATCCATTGCTTCTTGTCTTACCTTCAGGTGCTTTGGAGAATAGCTTGACTCCCTCTTCTTTGTGGCAACCCTTGAGATAGTGGAACGCTGCTATCGTGTCCCCCCTCATCCTTCTCTTCATTAAACTAGACATACCCAATTCCAGCAACTGTTCCTTATATGTTTTAGCCTCCAGTCCCCTGATCATCTTTGTTGCTCTTTTCTGTCCAAATGTTTCCTTACCAAGACATTATAAAGTGGTATTTCAGTAATTCAGTAATAAAGTAATTCAGTAATAAAGTAATTCAGGTGCTTAGTAACAGGTTTTCATTTGTTTGCAGTGTCTTGTGGTCATATGATCCCTATTTGTAAGTTTCCCAGGTGCCTCTGGGACAATTGGGAAAGTCTGATTCACTTAATGAGCAAGTGATTCACTTAACTGTGTGATTCGCATGACTGCTATAAAAAGTATCATAAAATTGGGTCTGGTCAAGGGATGATTCATTTTACATCTATACCACCTTACATCAGAAGTGCCAGTCCCAAGTAGCCAAGGACTACTTGTAATGTATAAGCTTCTATGAATTAGTTTATATTTTTATAATCCAGAGAAGAACAAGTAGCCTTTTATTTAACATAAAACTTCAAAGAATCTTCTCTATTGTAGTAATAAACATATTTATGTTCCACAATTCAGTCTTTTTTCTTCATTCTGGACAGATCTGATTGTTCCAGTTACAACAGAAAAATGACATACATGATTTTCTCTCTTCATGTTGATCCATTATAAAGCCAGTTGTCTTGAAAGTCCAGTAGGCCTTGTACCTTCAGAATTTATAGAACTGAATAAAGTACAAGAATGTTATAAAACTTAATTCATTATTATAGTGATGCTTGCCATTAAACTCCATTTGGATATGCATATACTACAATGTATGCAGCAATGGCAAGAACCATTTTGAAAAAAGAACCTATTGCTCTCTCTGTTGAGATATGATATTTATAGAACCCTGCAGGGTTTCTACAGGATGTTTCTCTACAGTCCTTTAAGCAAAATATCCTCTTGAAGTTGCTTTACAAACTAATGCAGCCCTGGGCTCCTAAAAGCACAGACAAGGTGTTTTACTGCTGAGCTTCCTCTTGACAGTTCCAGTAAGCTTCTAGAGGTATGAAAGGGTAGAAGAAAAATAAGCATATCATGCTCTTCTGACTGTTCTGACTATTAACAATGCTGAAATACCCCCCCCCCCCGAAACAATGCACAGGGCCTCACTGAGATGAATCAGGCCACTACTGTACTTCAGTAAGGTGAATAGCATTGTCTTCATGGAGGCAAGGACCTTCAGAGGCAAAACCTATATGCTTGCACAGAGCTAGTGCATATATGTATGCATATATGCATATGTATGTATGTATATATGTATGTATGTATGCATGTATGCATGTATGTATGCAGGTCTTGGTGTATTCGGGTCTTTTCCCATGTAAAATTGAGAGTATCTTGGCGACATTTTGATGAGGTCCCACTCGTCACCTTCAGGCTGGGGTCTTCGGTTTCGTGCTTGTGCGAGCAAAGTGTGATCGGAGCTGCCATCTCTCTATAAATATTGGTGGGTGTGTGTGGAGTGCTGGCTTAGTTGCACAAAGCCAAAAACACCAGCCTGAAGATGACAAATGGGACTTCGTTGAAATGTCGCCAAGACACTTCCAATTTTACGCGGGAGAAAACCTGAAAAAACAAAGACCTACACACACACATACATATGTGTGTGTGTGTGTGTGTGTGTGTGTGTGTGTGTGTGTGTGTGTTTTCTGAGGTTTTCGCGGGTGTTTGTATGTAGGTCTTTGGTTCTTCGGGTTTTCTCCCACGTAGAATTTGAAGTGTCTTGGCGACGTTTCGACGAAGTCTCATTCGTCATCTTCAGGCTGGTGCTTTCGGCTTCTGCCTTTCAACCATTCCCACTTGCCAGAACAAACATCAAAAGCTGCAATACTGGTCACTCAGTTCTTCATTCCGCTGTAGTTGCTGGGACTACTTCTCAGAGCTGTCTTCAGTCTGCCATTTCTTCCTCTAGAAACGTGGGGTTTTCTCCCACGTAGAATTTGAAGTGTCTTGGCGACGTTTCGACGAAGTCTCATTCATCATCTTCAGTCTGGTGCTTTTGGCTTCTGCTTCTAGGAGCAATGTGTGGTCTAAGCTGTTTTTTCTTTTTAACTGCCAGTGGGGGTTTGAACTGATTGGCCTGGAGCTTGGCTATGTTCTGATTGGGTGGAGGTGTGTTCTGATTGGTTAGGGGCTTGGCTGTGCTCTGATTGGCTGGAGGGTTGGCTGTGTTCTGATTGGCTGGGGGAGTGTTCTGTTTGGGTGGGGGCTTTGTTGTGCTGGAGGGATTCAAAGTGGCCAATGATGCAGCTGTGGTCTGGCTCCTGGTCTGTGGTCGTGCCTCATCATCGGTGTGGGTTTGGGTTTGCTTTTTGCATGGATGTGTGGAGGTGGCATCCTGTGTGGTTCTGGTGTCAATCTTTGTGTTAGGAATTCGTTTGTCAATAAGGGCGGGTTTCCAAATGGCTGGTAGGCGGGAGGTATCATCTCGTTTGTTCATGCTGTGAGGCCGTTTTTCTATTTTGATGGCTTCTCTGATTATTCTGTTATTAAAATGTTCAGTTTTGGCAATAGTTCTGGTCTTTTTGAAATCAATTTCATGTCCTGTGGCTTTAAGGTGTTGGACCAGGGAAGAAGTTGGTTCCTCTCTTTTGACTGAGTTTTTGTGTTCTTCAATGTGTGCACTTATTCTTCTGTTGGTTTGTCCAATGTATGTAGTGGGGCAAGCAGTACATGGGATTTCATATACTCCTTGATTTTCTAACTCAATTTTGTCTTTAGGGTTTCTTAGGATGGTGGATATTTTTCTGTTTGTGCAGAATACTGTCTTGACGTTATATTTGTGCAGGATTTTGCTGATCTTGTCTGTGGTGCCTTTTATGTATGGGAGGAGGGCTTTGCCGTTTTCTTGTTCTCTGTCATGGATTTTAGTGGGAGTTTCTTTTTGGATTGTTGGAAATCTTATTTCTTGGGAATCCGTTGGATGTTAGTACATTAGTGAGAGTGTGTAGTTCGGTTTTTAGGTGTTGTTCGTCAGCTAGGCATTTGGTTCTGGAGATGAGTGTCTTGGCTACGGAATTGATCTGTGCTGGGTGGTGGTGTGAGAGTGCGTGCAGATAGCAGTTTGTGTGTGTTTTCTTCTGGTAGATGGTGTGTCCTAGGGAGCCATTGGATTTCTTGTAGACTAAGACATCCAGGAAGGGAAGTTGGTTATTAGCTTCTGTTTCCATGGTGGACTGTATTTTGGGGTGTAGGCTGTTGAGGTGTGTAAGGAAGTTGTCCAGTTTTTCTTTCCCATGTGGCCAGATTACGAAGGTGTCATCTACGTATCTGAGCCAGAGTTTGGGTTTGTGATCAGATTTTTCTAGAGCTTGGGTTTCAAAGTGTTCCATGTAGAGGTTTGCAATGACAGGTGAGAGAGGTGATCCCATGGGTGCTCCTTCTATTTGTTTGTATTTTTGTCCGTTATAGATGAAGTACCGGTATGTGTTGGATAGACAGTGGTTGGTCAGATCTAGGATGTGTTTTGGGGGGGTTATATTTGTTTTGGATAGCTGTTAAGGCTTCTTTGATTGGCACTTGGGTGAAGAGGGATATGACATCGAAGCTCACGAGTAGGTCGCTGGGCTGTACGTTTTGTTTCTTTATGATCTCTATGTACTGGAATGAGTTTGTTACGTGTGAGGTGATGGATTCTGCATAGGGCTGTAGTTGTTTGGCGAGAAATTTGGCTAGATTTTGTAGAGGTGAACCTATGGAGCTGACTATGGGTCTAAGTGGGGTTCCTTCTTTGTGTATCTTGGGGAGACCATAGAGCTTAGGGCATCTGGATGATTTCTCTCTTGGAATGATTCTTTGTTGGATCTCTTCGCTGATGGGGGAGGCTTTTATTTTGGATTTAGTGGTTTTTTCCAGGTAGGTGGTGGGATCTGTGTTTAGGGGTTTGTATGTGGAGTCTTGGAGTAGGTTGGTTAATTTGGTTTGGTAGTCAGATGTGTTCATGACCACCGTGGCGTTGCCCTTGTCTGCTGGTAGGATTATTATGCTGGTGTCTTGTTTCAGGTTAAGTAGTGCTGTCTGCTCCTCTTTGGGTAAGTTGCTTTTGGGTGGCTTGTTGGTGCAGAGTATGTTGGTGATTTCGAGTCTGATTCTGTTAGCGTCGTCGGGGTTGATTTTGGTCAGGCTGGTTTCAACTCCGCATATAATGGTTTCAGTGGGTATGTGTTTGGGAGCGACTGCAAAGTTGAATCCTTTGGAAAGGACATTGGTTTCGGCTTTGGTGAGGATCCTATCTGAGACGTTATGCACTGTTTGTTTCATGTGTGGCTGTGAGGGAGGAGGGGTTTGTTTCTGGTGTTCTTGTAGTCTTCGGAGTTTGTTGGTGTGTGTGTCTGTCTTGAGGGTGGTCTGTGTTTCGGCTCTCCAGACTGCGAGTTGTTTGGATTTGTCCCAAAGTGCAGGGTGGATCTTGTTGCTGAGTTTGAAATGAAGTGTGAGGAGATCTTTGTTGATTCGGTCTAGGAGGAATCTTTTTGTGTGAAGTTCATTTCTGATTAGGGCCAATTCTGTTCTTTTCAGGATGCGTTTGGTGGCTGCAGAGTTGGAGTGGAATTTCAATTGGAAGCATGTGGGGGTTAAATTTTGCGTAGGAATGCAAGGTCACATCAAATGGAAGCTCTTTGGACTTCAGGTTTTTCATAGGTCCTGGTCAGATGGTGGATTTCCTCCCCGTAGAGGTGTGATATTTGTTTTCTGGGGTTTTCGCGGGTGTTTGTATGTAGGTCTTTGGTTCTTCGGGTTTTCTCCCATGTAGAATTTGAAGTGTCTTGGCGACGTTACGATGAAGTCTCATTCATCATCTTCAGGCTGGTGCTTTTGGCTTCTGCTTCTAGGAGCAATGTGTGGTCTAAGCTGTTTTTTCTTTTTAACTGCCAGTGGGGGGTTGAACTGATTGGCTGGGAGCTTGGCTATGTTCTGATTGGGTGGAGGTGTGTTCTGATTGGTTAGGGGCTTGGCTGTGTTCTGATTGGCTGGGGGAGTGTTCTGTTTGGGTGGGGGCTTTGTTGTGCTGGAGGGGTTCAAAGTGGCCAATGATGCAGCTGTGGTCTGGCTCCTGGTCTGTGGTCGTGCCTCATCATCAGTGTGGGTTTGGGTTTGCTTTTTGCGTGGAGGTGTGGAGGTGGCATCCTGTGTGGTTCTGGTGTCAATCTTTGTGTTAGGAATTCGTTTGTCAATAAGGGCAGGTTTCCAAATGGCTGGTAGGCAGGAGGTATCATCTCGTTTGTTCATGCTGTGAGGGTGTTTTTCTATTTCGATGGCTTCTCTGATTATTCTGTTATTAAAATGTTCAGTTTTGGCAATAGTTCTGGTCTTTTTGAAATCAATTTCATGTCCTGTGGCTTTAAGGTGTTGGACCAGGGAAGAAGTTGGTTCCTCTCTTTTGACTGAGTTTTTGTGTTCTTCAATGCGTGCACTTATTCTTCTGTTGGTTTGTCCAATGTATGTAGTGGGGCAAGCAGTACATGGGATTTCATATACTCCTTGATTTTCTAACTCAATTTTGTCTTTAGGGTTTCTTAGGATGGTGGATATTTTTCTGTTTGTGCAGAATACTGTCTTGACATTATATTTGTGCAGGATTTTGCTGATCTTGTCTGTGGTGCCTTTTATGTATGGGAGGAGGGCTTTGCCGTTTTCTTGTTCTCTGTCATGGATTTTAGTGGGAGTTTCTTTTTGGATTAAGTTGGAAATCTTATTTCTTGGGAATCCATTGGATGTTAGTACATTAGTGAGAATGTGTAGTTCGGTTTTTAGGTGTTGTTCGTCAGCTAGGCATTTGGTTCTGGAGATGAGTGTCTTGGCTACGGAATTGATCTGTGCTGGGTGGTGGTGTGAGAGTGCATGCAGATAGCGGTTTGTGTGTGTTTTCTTCTGGTAGATGGTGTATTTAAATAAATAAATAATAAATAAATAAATAATATATATATTAATATATATCTGGGGTTTCAAACTGCAGGCCTGCAGGCCAGATACGTCATTTGGAAGCCACACCCACCCCATTGCCGGCAATGGCAAAACCATCCCGATACATTGCGTGACATCACGTGATGTCATTTATTTTATTTATTTATGTATTTGGGTTTGTATGCAGCTCCTCTCCGGGTTATGAGTTTGACATGTCTGATATATATCTTAAACCAAGTGGGTGAAATATTATACAATTGTTATATGATTTGATTATTTCATGCTAATCAGAAGTAGATGAATACTAGCAGATGCATGAAAAAGGAGGGGGGGAAAGGTCCTAAGTTTAAAACAATAATAGTTACAAATGTGCATTTGCTTTTCAGCTTTCTACTCTTCAGTTCTATTGGCACTACAACGACTTCACGTGACTGTGATTTTCAACTTCCCTTTGGCTTTCCCATTAATTTTGTTTGTGAGAAGCCAGCAAGGAACATTGCAAATAGCAATCATGTGACTGCAGGGATGCTACGATGGCCCTAAGCATGAATATATTCCTGCCCCTTATTATGAGAATAGATGAGTGTGGTTTCAAATCATTTGATCCTGACTCGGTGAGAACTGCCTCTCATAGCTTAATACCTTCCACATTTTTGTTAAAGGGGAGACCAAAATACAAACCCAAACAAATAGCACATGCCATATTTCATCATACAAGGTTTTTAAAATAGAAAGGCAAGAACAAGCAAGCATCAGAAAAGATTCTCCATAGTTTTCACACATGGAGAAAGGCTCAGGGGGTAAGAAAATTTAATTATATGCATTAACATAGTATTAGTTTACCCCATTCTTACCTTGAAATTTCCAGAATTGGTGTGGTTTTGGCACTCTCTTTTGTAATAATTTCTAGTTTTCACATGTACACCCACACATACACATAAATACCCAAATATTGTTTTGGCCACCTATCTCTTCCAGCATCGATAGAAATGAATTCTGAACTGACAATCTCAGTTGTTTTCACCTCCATCAAAGTACAGCTATGGACTTATCACTTCTGAGTCATAAATAAGATTTCATCCAATTCCATGGTCTGTTTAGTTTTAATTTCCAATTAGTGAGGTTTTTCATGGATCTGGATTGTTGCAGCATTAAATATCATCTAATGGTGTCAAATGATTCTTTTTCTCTGCTCACATAAAATTGTGGGCGGAATACCAATTGTTATTAGTGTCTCTTTTCTAATCAGGGTATCAAACACAATTTATTAAATCCAAATACGCAGATATACATTTGCTCTAAAATACCTGTACATGTCTTGAATTGCGTTAGAGAAATTACAAGACTATTTTGTAACTTTGTGTTATCACAAGTGTAAGGGGTGCTAGAAATTCTGGATTATTTTACTTCTTATTGCACTGTACTCGTAACAACAAAAGAAAGATGAACAATTCAACATTTATTATAGTATTACATTGACTGCAAAAGCTTTATGTAAATGTTAACCATTTAATTCAAAAAAGAAAAGAGATACAGCCAAAGGACAGTAAGGAAACAATAGCTGCAGCTTTATAAAAACCCAGTTAAATAAAATTCTGCATAGATATAAATTCATGCCATTACAGCACACCAGCTCTTTTAAGAAAGTACTGAGACATTGAGACAAATGTTGTAAATAATCCCCAGTCAAAATATTTATTCAACCATTCATTCTTTTTAGTTACATAGTTTGTAGTCTTTGTAACACAGCTCAATTCTCAGACTTTGGCTGGCATATGATAGGAGTGAAATACAGTATAAAAATACAGTATAAAAACAAAAATGGATTAATTAATTATTGCACAATTAATAAAAATAATAATTCCTCAGGTGGTTACAGAAACATTAAACCCACAGTGGAACAGTGTTTGTTTTTTAATAGCTCTACAAGTGCAGGAGGTAATTAACTACTTGAACATCTGGCAGCAAGGAGTCTCAAAATGTAGGGGCAGTTATCAAGAAGTCCTATCTGATCTCTGCCTTACCCCCTCACCCTTTTCTCACTTAGCAATAGCAAGTACCGGTAATACTAGCACTTAGATTTACAGTGCTTTACAGCCCTCTTTAAGCTGTTTACAGAGTCAGCATATTGCCCCCAACAATAAAGGTCCTCATTTTACCGACCTTGGAAGGATAGAAGGCTGAATCAACCTTCAGCCTGTGAGAATTGAACTGCTGAATTGCAGGCAACTGGCAGTCAGCAGAATTAGCCTGCGGTACTGCATTCTATTCTAGCTTAAATGGATTCCAAAAGATGGTAGAGGACAGGAAGACCTGAAGGAACATTGTCCATGGGGTCGCAATGGGTCAGGCACGACTTTGCAACTAACAACAACAACAACTGCATTCTAACCACTGTGCCACAGCAGCTCACTTAGAACGGGAACTCTAGCTGACTTTCTCTCAATGTTCTTACTGGTGTGGTAGATTCAACCTGGACAAGCAATGCCTGAAATGACACACTGCTACCTCATAGAGAGCTTTGTAGGTCACCAACACTTTTGAATTAGACATAGAACCTACAGGAAACCAGTGCAGTAATTTTAGCGCTCGACTGGCGACCCCCAGGGGGAGAGCCTTCTCTGTGGGAGCTCCAATGTTTTGGAACGAGCTCCCCCCCGAACTCCGTACGATGACGGACTTACGCACCTTCCGTCGGGAACTGAAAACTTTCCTTTTTCAACAGGCCGGCCTGGCATAGAAGCTTTGGCTCCAACCGGGTGAAAATGTTTTAGGGGGATTGTCTAATTTTTAGGATTTTTGTAATTTTTAGGATTTTAGGATTTGTATATATTGGGTTTTATAGATTTTATGGCCTAATTTGTTTAATTTATTTTTAAATATTTTAATTTTGTACATTTATATGTTTTTTAAAATTTTAAGGCTGTAAACCGCCCCGAGTCCTTCGGGAGAGGGGCGGTATAGAAATTTAATAAATAATAAATAATAATAATAATAATAATGTTATTCTTGGGATTGTCACAGTAAGTATGAATTAAAATGAATTGTCTGTAAAGTAAGGACCCTTTTACAGAATCCTCCATCTTCATATTCAAACCATTTTTGTCACAAATCATTCCTTGCTTATATATGAAAATCTAAGAGATTTGCAAGGTTAATATTTTGAGGAGAGGCCCATCACTGGAAACTTGAGGAAGGAAGGAAGGAAGGAAGGAAGGAAGGAAGGAAGGAAGGAAGGAAGGAAGGAAGGAAGGAAGGAAGGAAAACCACATCTTGAAAGAAGGCAGAAGCAAACAATGTCCATGTTGTTGCCACAAAAAAAATGCATGAGTATACCTATGTATTATCCCCAATCAAATTCAAGGACAATGCATAAACCATGTCATTGATTATAGATAATAATAGTTCTTCAATTTATAATTTAGCCTTGGCTCATAGCCATTATATAGTATGAGAGAGAAATTCTTCATCATATCATTTAATTCACTGGAATCTATATCTATTTTAAAGACAAACGAAGAGAAAGGATCATGGGATTTATCATTTTTCTCATTGATGCTTGACCTGGCTAGGGAATTTGGGTTTTACAGTACAGTACAGTCTCCAAGCAAAAGTTAAATCAAAGAATGAATGGTACTTGCAAGGTCAACTAAATTCAACATAAGCCTACAGTAATAGATAGGTCTTTAAATCCATGACTATATCTAGTCTTGATGAGAATTAGCCATTATGCCATGTGGATTTATCTTGAAACAGGAAAAATTCTTTTCATTCATTAAATATCCCCAATAAATATCATTATTCCAAAGCCATCTGCTCACTTTTCACATTTAGTTTGAAACTAAAATATTGCTATTGATTAAAAAGAATCTAATGCACATTGTAAATGCATCATGAAATTGTCTTTATTAATAAGTTGCCACAGACATTTAATTTTCATTTTAGAATAGCCAATGATAAAATTCTCAGCTTTTTGTTTACCTATTTTTGATCTAATCTAATCTTATTATCTCCATTTAATCATGATTTTAGTAAAGAAAAAAATCAGTTTCCTCACAACCAAGACTTTTATTTAAAACCTCAAATGTCAATAAATTATTTCTAACTATCTATGAATCTAACAGTTGCTGCATACCACCTTTGGCATCATGGCAGTTCCAAGATAAGTCTGCACATAAAGCTCCTACTATTGCAATTAAGTGATTGATACAATAGCCCTATATTGAACCAAAATTTAATTTAAAAGCGGAAGTATTCTCTGCAAATAAAAACCTTTGACTGAAGCTGAGGGAACTTAAATAAATATCTCTTAAAAAAATAAACAATTCTCAACCCCATTTCAGCTGTTCAGTTCTTGGCTCAGGCATCATCAGATCCATCATTTCATAATCACATCATCAGATTTCAGTCATGCCATTCTTCCAAGATCACTGATTATAATATTCGTCTTTCCTAATTTTGTTTTGACAAAAGAGCACTTTAAGCTAAAGGGGTCAGCTATCTCCAATAAACTGTAAACAGCAGCAAAACCAACCAAGACATATTCTGTCTTGTGTTAGCTAGATCATCCAATTAAGCCACTATATTTTGTTTATTTTGACTTTTTATATTGTATAATTCCAGTCATGGGTATCTATCCAAGCCAGTTCTAGGGAAAGAGGAAGCTGATGGAGGTCTTGTGTATGAGAAGAACTGAAAATGTTCATTCTCCCTTCTTTGGTAGTCCTCATATTCAGAGTCTTTCAGGGGCTTATAACAAAGTGGCTGTTCAAAAAGGCCTTTGGAATTTGATTGCTGTTTCATTGTTGGCATCATATATTATTGTCACTATTATAATTGTATGAAACCATGATTATTTACTTGTGGGTAGAAGCTATCCTTTGGGGTTGAAATAAATAGAAATTATATCAGACAAGTATACATAGCAAGCAAGTGTATGAACAGTGCATGCACTGTGGTGTTTGTTATTAACCAAGCTTATTGTGTGATTCACTTTACTTTATAGTGCCAGACACTTAGCTGATATATTCTTTTCCCTCCCACACTTATGTATCTTCAGAACAGATTTCAGTTTCTCTTCTTAATAGCAATAGCATTTAGACTTATATATCACTCTATAGTGCCTTACAGCATTAGCTGAGTGGTTAACAATGCCAGCATATTGCCCCCAACAATCTAGGTCCACATTTTACTGACCATAGAATGATGGTACCAGAAAATCAGAAGTCCAGACAGTTCAAATGAATATAAGAGTTTATTGAAAACTTGTGCTCACTACAAAAATCTGAACTACTAACAGTCAAAGTAAATTCAGTGGAATTCAAGGAGTCAGTGGAATTCAAGGTGGGCTGGATTTCAATCTCTTGTGGGCATGAAGAGACACAAGACTGATGACACATTCAACCCCTCCCTCAGCTCAGCCTGCTTATCTCCTATACAGTCCCTGCCTGTTCGGTTTCATGTCCCATCTGCTTACTCCTCATTCCAGGAGCATTTTCTGCCCAACATAGAAGATACTCCATCTCTTTCTATCTACCTGCTCCAGCTTCTTATATATATATATATATATATATATATATATATATATATATATATATATATATATATATATATATATATATATATATATATATATATATATATATATATATATATATATATATATATATATATATATATATATATATATATATATATATATATATATATATATATATATATATATATATATATATATATATATATATATATATATATATATTCATTCCAAAACCTACTTGCCAGTTTGGAAGTTGTGATTCTAACAGTTTTATTCTTTTTTTCTTTTCCTTTTCTCTGCTATTGCCTATATGCCTAAGCTGTGTATCTAACATTCAGATCATTACAGAGAAAAAAAAAAAACACTGACCTTGACAGTCATTCACAATATTTTCTTATTTCAGAGCCGTTTATCCTTCCACAACCTTTTGTTACATGAGATTTGGCATCAGCCTCCAAATATCATTATCAAGGGAAATTATAAGAGGACTAAAAGTAATTGAAAAGAGATAGCAAAAGTTCATAGACTCCTTGGAATCAATCATTTCTCCATTAAAAGCAGTCTGCATTCTTCTGTTGTAAACTGTACACATTAGATTAAGCCTGTGTGAGGGCTGAAATCCTGATGCTCCCCAATCTTGTTTTATGTCATGTCTTAATTAGCTATGGGCTATAGGTTATTGCATTTTTTGAGCTTATGCTAATTTGCAGGACTCTTGTTTTCAGTTTTGTAGCTTTAATTCTTGACTAGTGGAAATTTAATTCTTGACTTAGAAATTTTCTTGTTGTTTCGTAATTGCCCAGAAAGATGCATTTCCAAGAAATTATGAATAGATCACAACTTGAATCAGTTCATTAAATATAGAAATAAAAAATGGGCAAACGTTTATTTCCTTTTTATGGTAATGTGTGTAAGATTCACCTTAATTGGGGGGGAATCAATTTTTATGGTTTAAGGTGTGAAAAGACTGTGGAAGGCTTAAAAATGCTGTGCTCCAAAGTCATTTTCAAGAGATAGATAATGATAGCTGTCATCTCTAGGCTAGCATTAACATATGTGTCTTTCACCGAACAGCCTGAAAAGTCTACTGGATGTCAAGCTGCAAGGTTAGATAGTTTTCCTCTGTCTCCCAATATGATGAATGAATTATGGTATATCATGCATATCAGCACATTATATGTAGTGTAACAAGGAAACAAAAAACAGCAGCCATCAAAATATGTAAGCAGTTAAATTTCTGTCATTCCACATGCATTTCCTATGTCATAACAACAGAATCTGAGGTGATAAAATTATGGCCAGACTGTCATTCCAGACCACATGCATGGATTTGCGTCACAGGATTATTTCCCTCAGAAGGAAACAAATAGCTCTGCAACTCCCAAAGCTAATATGTCAGAAAGAAATCTAATATTAGATCCTTTTCCGTGACATCCAATTGTAATATTTCTCAGTTTTAACTGGTGTTCTTTTGAAGGAGCATTCAGCACTGATCAGCCAGAGTATGTTGCCCTGTTACTAAAACAACAAAGGATTCTACCATTTTGAAGACTAATAAATTTAGTCCTTAAGATATCAGAAGATGGTTGTTTTTCTTGCTGCAGCTTATTTATTTATTTATTTATTTATTTTAAGATTAATATAACTATGTGTCTGTTGCTTTTCTAAAGCTGTGGTTAGTCTACAGATTTTCTAAAGCTGTGGTTAGTCTACAGATTTTATTTACAAAGTTATAAAACTTTATTTACAAAGTTATAAAACAAACTTTTGATGTAAGTGCACCGGTCTGTTCTCACAAGACTCCACAAAATATCCTTTATCATGTCACTGTATGTTTAAATTAAAACGTTGTTCTTTGGGCTTTGTGTGTATGTGTGTGTAAACCAATCTTAGCTAAGAAACAACACATTATTAGCCATTCTTTTCTGGACAAGGAGGAGGAGAGAAGAGGACAGGAATGTACAAGGGTTGCAATGAAATAAGATAAATGCATGAAGGAGTAATAGCAATAGCAATAGCACTTAAACTAATGTACAGCTTCACAGCCCTCTCTAAGTGGTTTACAGAGTCAGCCTATTGCCCCCAACAATCTGGGTGCTCATTTTACCGACCTTGGAAGGATGGAAGGCTGAGTCAACCTTGAGCTGGTGAGACTCGAACTGTCAAACTGCTGGCAGCTGGCATTCAGCAGAAGTAGCCTACAGTACTGCATTCTAACCACTGTGCAACCACGGATAGATCTTTTGCCGGCCTACCAGACTCTTAAGAGATGGGGAAAACAGCACCACGGCCTGCTGAGAAGACATTTAACTCTTCTTTGGCAGGATTGGGGTGGTAGAATGATGGATGAGAAGGGCACGATCTCTAAGGAAGACGATGACAGCGTTTTGCATAATTTATTTATTTATTTATTTATTTATTTATTTATTTATTTATTTATTTATTTATTTATTTATTTATTTATTTATTTATTTATTTATTAAATTTTTATACCGCCCCTCTCCCGTAGGACTCGGGACGGTTCACAACAGAATAAAAACATAAAAACAATAAATATTTAAAAATAATTAAATTAATATTAATACAAGGCTGTTGCTAAAACCCTGTTAAAAACCCAATTCTAAAACCCAAACAGCCTTGTTTAAAAATTTTAAAACCCGAGGAGATCTAGGCTAGGCCGGCTTGATTGAAGAGATGAGTCTTCAGTTCTCTTCTGAAGGTGCGGAGATCATGACATGTCCGGAGTTCTGGGGGGAGCTCGTTCCACATCATCGGTGCCCCCACAGAAAAGGCTCTCCCCCTGGGCGCCACCAGCCGACACTGCTTAGCCAATGGCACCCTGAGGAGGCCCTCTCTGTGGGAGCGAACTGGTCGATGGGAGGTATTTACTGGCAGAAGGCGGTCTTGTAAATAACTGGGTCCTATGCCATGGAGCGCTTTAAAAGTGGTAACCAGTACCTTGAAGCGCACCCGGAAAGCCACCGGCAACCAGTGCAGCTCGCGCAGGATAGGGGCCATTCGTACCCGCCAGGGTGCCCCCACTACCACCCGCGCGGCCACATTCTGCGCCAGTTGAAGCCTCCGCGTGCACTTCAAGGGGAGCCCCATGTAGAGAGCATTACAATAGTCCAGTCTGGAATTGACGAAGGCATGGGTGACCGTGCGTAGCGCGTCCTTATCTAGGAAGGGGCGCAACTGGCGTACCAGACGAATCTGGTAAAACATCCTCCCGGCCACGGCCGTCAGATGGTTCTCAAGGGACAGCCGTGAATCTAGGAGGACTCCCAAGTTGCGAGCCTTTCCCGTGGGGGCCACTGACTCGCCCCCAATAGACAGCAATGGAGTCAGCTGGTTGTACCGGGACGACGGTAACCACAGCCACTCGGTCTTGGAGGGGTTGAGCTTGAGACCATTCTTCCCCATCCAGATCCGCACGGCCTCCAGGCACTGGGTCAGCACGTCAAGAGCTTCATTTGGGTGGTTCGGGGTGGAAATGTACAGCTGAGTATCATCAGCGTACTGATGGAATTCCACCCCAAAACCTCGGATGATCTCACCCAGCGGCATCACATAAATGTTGAACAACAAGGGCGAGAGGACCGACCCCTGAGGTACCCCACAATCAAGGGGCCTCGGGGTCGACCTCTGACCCCCTGTCAACACAAACTGCGTCCGGCCAGAGAGGAAGGAAGAGAACCACCGAAACACGGTGCCCCCTATACCCAGCCCCGCCAGCCGGCGCAGCATGATACCATGGTCGATGGTATCAAAAGCCGCTGAGAGGTCCAATAGCACCAGGATAGAGGAGCAACCTCTGTCCCGGGCCCACCAGAGATCATCCACCAATGCGACCAAAGCTGTTTCTGTGCTGTAACCCGGCCTGAAGCCCGACTGGAATGGGTCCAGGTACGACGATTCCTCCAGGTGCTGAGGGAACTGTCGAGCAACCACACTCTCAACAACCTTCGCAACAAAGCAAAGGTTGGAGACAGGACGGTAATTAGATAGAACAGCCGGGTCCAAGGCGGGCTTCTTGAGGAGGGTTCACACCACTGCCTCTTTCAGGGCGGCGGGGAAGACACCCTCACTCAACGAGGTGTTGATAATTGCCTGGAGCCAGCCTTGCGTCACCTCACTGGAGGCCAGTACCAACCAGGAGGGATACGGGACGATGGCTCCATAGGTGGGACGACCGTGACTCCCATGGACTGAGATGATGGACCAAATGGCCCTAAGCCAGGGATGGAAGTGCTGAGGCAATCTGGAAGGAGGGGAAGGGAGAGGGAAGAAAGAGAGCAGGAATGCCGGAACAGCAGCTTGTTGCAAGACTGGGGCGGAGGAATTACAACAACGGCCTTGGGGGTGGGGGAGGATAATAGCCCTGGGAGGGAGAGGGACTGGGCGCAGGGACAGATTGAAACCCGCCAAGTGCTTGCACATGCTCTAAAAGAGCACTTGAGGATTGCAAAACAACCAGTGGAGTCAAAGACAGTTTGCCTGATGCAGAACAACTTTGCGTGATACAGATTAATACAATCAATGGGCCGATGATGCGCTCAAGGAACCAGGCACAGAGGCAGGAGGCTATATGAGCTGCCTTCCCGATCTCCTTCTATTCTAACTCTGATGACGCCAGCAGTTTTTGGCCAGACGAAAGCTTAGTGACTCTTCTTAACCACAGTCTTGTTTATATTAAACAGGCTGGTTTATTATATCCTGGTGTTCGTTTTTTCTTTTGTTAACATAATGCCCAGGATTCACATTTTTAATATTTTAAAAGACATATATATATAAAAGACATATATCCTAGAAGCATGAAGCTGAAAATACCAGCCTATATATTGTTGTGGGTGTCTCAAGACCGGATGGGGACATATCAGAGGATGACGAAGCACAAGCAGGCCCCTCTGGGTATTTTCCCCTCCCAGCAGCCGAGCTAGACAATGAGGAGCTTTGTATGCATTCTGAATCAGACTCTCAAAGTGATGAGTCAGATTTAGAACAAGAAGATAGATGGCTTGATCCGAGATTCCGAAGGTTTGATAAGTGAAGGTGTCAGTTAAGTGGAAAAAGGAAGTAATGGGGGGAAGTGATGTATCGGAAACTATATTAGAAGGGGACAGAGAGACTACGCCTTTGTCACGAGCAACGTTAATCAAGGAGTAGCCTGATACCTTGGGCAGTGCGTGTGAACTCAGTTTTCTGGTGTTTTTGAAACCTACGGAAGAATAATGAGGTCTTGGACAATGTGATAAGGAAAGAGTGAGTTAATTGGAAGGTGGGGGGAGAGCATGTTTAATCTAAATGTAAATAAATCAGTCTTGGCCGTTCCGGCCAGCAAAATGCCAGCAGCTTGCTTTGAAGTGAATCCTTTTGAAATGTGTTAAATAAAACTCTTAAAGACATATTTATGTGGATTTTAATGAGCTGAGAGGGGCCAGACACAATATATATATATATATATATGTAGGTCTTTGGTTCTTCGGGTTTTCTCCCGCGTAGAATTTGAAGTGTCTTGGCAACGTTTCAATGAAATCTCATTCATCATCTTCAGGCTGGTGCTTTTGGCTTCTGCTTCTAGGAGCAATGTGTGGTCTAAGCTGTTTTTTCCTTTTAACTGCCAGTGGGGGTTTGAACTGATTGGCTGGGAGCTTGGCTATGTTCTGATTGGTTAGGGGCTTGGCTGTGCTCTGATTGGCTGGGGGGTTAGCTGTGTTCTGATTGGCTGGGGGAGTGTTCTGTTTGGGTGGGGGCTTTGTTGTGCTGGAGAGGTTCAAAGTGGCCAATGTTGCAGCTCTGGTCTGGCTCCTGGTCTGTGGTCTTGCCTCATCATTGGTGTGGGTTTGGGTTTGCTTTTTGCGTGGATGTGTGGAGGTGGCATCCTGTGTGTTTCTGGTGTCAATCTTTGAGTTAGGAATACGTTTGTCAATAAGGGCGGGTTTCCAAATGGCTGGTAGGCGGGAGGTATCATCTCGTTTGTTCATGCTGTGGGGGCGTTTTTCTATCTCGATGGCTTCTCTGATTATTCTGTTATTAAAATGTTCAGTTTTGGCAATTGTTCTGGTCTTTTTGAAATCAATTTCATGTCCTGTGGCTTTAAGGTGTTGGACCAGGGAAGAAGTTGGTTCCTCTCTTTTGACTGAGTTTTTGTGTTCTTCAATGCGTGGATTTATCCTTCTGTTGGTTTGTCCAATGTATGTAGTGGGGCAAGCAGTACATGGGATTTCATATACTCCTTGATTTTCTAACTCAATTTTGTCTTTAGGGTTTCTTAGGATGGTGGATATTTTTCTGTTTGTGCAGAATGCTGTTTTGACGTTATATTTCTGCAGGACTTTGCTGATCTTGTCTGTGGTGCCTTTTATGTATGGGAGGAGGGCTTTGCCGTTTTCTTGTTCTCTGTCATGGATTTTAGTGGGAGTTTCTTTTTGGATTAAGTTGGAAATCTTATTTCTTGGGAATCCGTTGGATGTTAGTACATTAGTGAGAGTGTGTAGTTCGGTTTTTAGGTGTTGTTCGTCAGCTAGGCATTTGGTTCTGGAGATGAGTGTCTTGGCTACGGAGTTGATCTGTGCTGGGTGGTGGTGTGAGCGTGCGTGCAGATAGCGGTTTGTGTGTGTTTTCTTCTGGTAGATGGTGTGTCCTAGGGAGCCATTGGATTTCTTGTAGACTAAGACATCCAGGAAGACATCCAGACTAAGACATCCAGGAATTTAATCCAAAAAGAAACTATATATATATATATATATATATATATATATATATATATATATATATATATATATATATATATATATATATATATATATATATATATATATATATATATATATATATATATATATATATATATATATATATATATATATATATATATATATACATATACATATACATATACATATACATATACATATACATATACATATACATATACATATACATATACATATACATATACATATACATATACATATACATATATATACATACATACATACATACATACATACATACATACATACATACATACATACATACATACATACATACATACATACATACATATATATATATATATATATATATATATATATATATATATATATATATATATATTTGTTTTCTGAGGTTTTCGCGGGTGTCTGTATGCAGGTCTTTGGTTCTTCGGGTTTTCTCCCACGTAGAATTTGAAGTGTCTTGGCAACGTTTCGATGAAATCTCATTCATCATCGTCAGGCTGGTGCCTGACGATGATGAATGAGATTTCATTGAAACGTTGCCAAGACACTTCAAATTCTACGTGGGAGAAAACCCGAAGAACCAAAGACCTGCATATATATATATATATATATATATATATATATATATATATATATATATATATATATATATATATATATATATATATATATATATATATATATATATATATATATATATATATATATATATATATATATATATATATATATATATATATATATATATATATATATATATATATATATATATATATATATATATATATATGCTAAGGTCTTGGTGTATTCGGGTCTTTTCCCATGTATCTTGGTGACATTTCAACGAAGTCCCACTCATCATCTTCAGGCTGGGGTGTGATCGGAGCTGCCGTCTCTCTATAAATATTGGTGGGGGTGTGTGGAGTGCTGGCTTAGTTGCTGTAGGTGGATTAGTTGGCTGTGTTGGAGTTATTGTTTGTGGATTGTTTGGCTATTTCGTAACATCCTGAGTAGTTGAGGTGCTGGCTGTGTGCCCATTAGTCTTTTGTGTTGTAACGACCTGGGTAATGGGCAGTGTGATGACATCCTGAGATCTAGTGTAGTGATATCCTGAGTTCTGTGTTGCACCATCCTGGGTAGTTGGCTGTGTTGTTGTAACATCCTGAGCTTTAGCGTTGTGGCCTCCTGAGTTCTGTGATGTGATGTCCAGGGCAGAAGGCTCTGAAGTAACACCTGAGTTCTGTGATGTGATGTCCAGGGCAGAATGCTGTGAAGTGACATACTGGGCTTTGGTTTGGCTCCGAGTTTGCAGTCTAACTCTGTGTTCATGGCATGTGTCCGTTTGTTTTGTGTGGGGGTTGGAGGGAGGTGCAGCAGCTGGTGATGTCGTCGTGGTTTGGCTTCTGGATGGTGGTTGCATTTCGTCTGAGGGATGGGTTTGGGCTTGGGTTTGGGTCTGGTGAGGGTGAATGGTGGCGGCGTACTGTGCTGTTCTTGGTCCGGTGTCAGTTTTCGTGGCTAGGACTCATTTGTTGATTAGGGCTAGTTTTCAGATGTCTGGTAGGCGGGAATATCGTCACATTTATTCATGTTGTGGGGGTGTTTTTCTATTTCGATGGCTTCCATAATTATTCTCTTGTTGTGGTGTTCAGTTTTGGAGATTAATTTCAAAATCAATTTCATGTCCTGTAGCTTTAAGGTGCTGGAAGAGGGAGGAAGTTTTTTCTTCTTTTCTGACTGCGTTCTTGTGTTCTGCGATGCGTGCATTTATTCTCCTATTAGTTTGTCCAATGTATGTGGCTGGGCAGATTTCACATGGTATTTCATAGATATATACTTGAGATAGATAGATAGATAGATAGATAGAGAGAGAGAGAGAGAGAGAGAGAGAGAGAGAGAGAGAGAGAGAGAGAGAGAGAGAGAGAGAGATATTATATTTTTAAATAGAGTAGAGTAATATTTTTATTTTAAGTAGGATAACTTTTTTGTAGTGGAAGAAGAAATAAGAGAGATTTGTGATAAGGGAAGAATTGGTACTAATCAATGACTTATTAGACTAAGAATTAGAATATATTTGGAAATATTAGAATGCTACTGTCGGAATATTATGTGTATTGTTGAAGGGATACCCGAAGTGCTAATAATATGTTTATTCAAGATTAAATTGGAATATGGTAATTGTAAATTAGTAAAGCTTAAAAACAGGATTTGGATTTATATAGATGTAATGTAGAAATGGATTAACCTAAATATGTTATACTATTTGAGGGAAATAGAGAGGGAACATTTAATGAATTAATTTGAGTTATATATATATGACTTTGTCTTTGGATGATTGATTACCCCATCACCATGGTATTTCTTGAGCACTCTGATGTAAAAATTAAAAAAACTAATAAAACTTGTTTATAAAAGATTAGCCATCTTGCTCGCACCCATTGTCGGCACCTTTTAAATGACACTAATTTGCTCATCTGAATTATTAATCACTTTCAGACATTGCTCCTTAACTGCTTCTAAGCTATTAGAGACCTTAGGAATGACAAGGTTGAAAATGCCAAGTGAGTTTGTCTTCAATCCTGAACAAAAGTAGATTTTAACCATAAGCTTAAGAATGTAAAGAATCTGAAATGAACGACAAAAAATTAAATAAGGTTTTGATCTTTGCAAGGTTCTAAAAAGACTAAGGGTCCAGGTAAATTGGGAATATTGAAACTATTATAGTAAGATTTGGAAATTAATTATAAAAAAGAAACAACTTCTCAAGAGAAATACATTGTGTTTTAATTTTTTGCCAGACACAATAAAATAAATAATTTCATGATTTTTAAAACTGGACACTGAAAGATCTAAAGATTTTAGGTAGGAGAAAAATATAAGTGTACAAAATGGTGCAGGACATTATAACAATG
This sequence comes from Bothrops alternatus, assembly GCA_034064705.1. NCBI lineage: Eukaryota > Metazoa > Chordata > Lepidosauria > Squamata > Viperidae > Bothrops > Bothrops alternatus. The sequence continues at coordinate 7,170,247 of JARGCV010000007.1, read as the reverse complement.
GAAACATAGAAGAAGGCTTTTGAAGAATTGAGTCATAAAATAATAGCCACAATATCAACGTCAGTAATGATATTTGCTTCTACAAGAGGATGAATGTAAGCTGACATTCAAGACCCAGAGATACAATAGACTGTGGTAGCAATGCAATTTATTAAAAAGTAGAGAAGTTTATAGTTTATATGTCAAGGTTCTGACTAATGAAACACTTCAAAGAACTTTCAGGCATTGTTTAACCTAAAAAGCCTTTATTATCTATGTAACAGATTGTCAGCATGGCATGAAGGATGCCAAGATCTGAATTTCCCTTCCTTTGCACATAACATTCCAGACATTTCCCCTCCCTTATTTTGGGGTCATGATTCACATCTTCCAATTAACCTGGAGGGCAAAGATTCACTTCCGTTCCCTTCTGCGCGCTTTTTCCTCCTCTCCCGTCTCATCTGAATTAACTCTAAAAATACCAGAGAGTTCTGCATATTTTGTCAAAGCAAGAATATTCAATATTAGCAGTGTTGACATTATAACTGAATAGAACCTCTTACTTTGTTTTAAAGCACCCTTTGGTAATAAGGCAGGATGGCATACATGTTTTCATATTTGATACCCAAGCTTCATTTGTTATTCTAGAAGCACAACACTCGAAGTAGCATTACAGTTGAAGGGAATTAGGGAAATAACAACATGCATTTAAGGGGATCAAGAAAGAGCTTGAGTCTGGATCACCCTGATGATTTTATGAATCTGGATCTTCATAGTACAAATCCAGTGCCATAGACCCTAGGTCTGTGCAATTTGTGGTTGATCCTCTTTGATTAGGTGCCACACATGATCATAGAAGCAAATAGGGACACTCTGCAAAGCACAGAGGAAGGATTTATTTGCCCCAATCAGCTGCTTTGCTTTAACAGAAACAACTTCTCTTGCAAGCATCTATTATTACTTTTCTGTTCTACCTTTTTTGTCCAGAAGGGTTCCAGAGACAATCAGCAATTCCTTGAGATGGCTTTTGGTAAAACTGCCCTATCTATAGTTTAGTCATTATCTGTTTCTCTCCTATTCAGTCCATGGCAGATATCATATATCACTTGACATGTGTGGTTTTTTGAATGGTTTCTTTCTGAGGATTTTTGTCATTGTTGGAAAAATAATATCTGGACAGCTTTAACTATTTTTCTAACAAATTCCAGAAACAGTAGACAATTTTCAAACAGGATCAGAAGCTGTTGGTACTATTAACACTAGTAATATTTCCAGACTCAAAATCTTCAACCTTACAAAAAATGTGCATTTCCAAGAGCATTGGGGCAATAGAAAATTCAAATAATACAAAATATATACTATGCAATATGATAGGATAAATAAAAAATAAAGTAACTCCCAAACTTTGGTGAGATATAAACATTTGTCTGAATACCATTGCAATGACAGTTTCCACAAACTCCAGTTAAACTTTTCACAGACTGGGAGAGCCAGTTCAGTCTAGTAGTTAAGCACCAGGCTAGAAATCAGGAGACAGTGAGTTCTAGTCCCACTTTAGGCATGAAAGCTGGCTGAGTGAGTTTGGGCCAGCCACTCTCTCTCAGCCCAACTCACCTCACAGAATGGTTTTCGTGGAGAAGATAGGCGGAAGAAGAAGTATTAGGCATGTTTGTCACCTTGAGTTATTTATAAAAATAATAAAAGATTAAATTAATAAATAAGAGATTAAATAAATAAATAAATAAATAAATAAATAAATAAATAAATAAATAAATAAATAAATAAGTATCAGTGTTTTCGAGATAAGAAAAAGGAATATAGTTCAGGAATAGGGCTTCTAATTTGCATTCAGAAAGTTCCCAGCATAATTGCTCAATTCCCTGGATAGATTTAGGAATCACACTGGCCTCAAACCACAAAGACTAGTATTAGTAAAAACAGATAATGTAGCTAATTCTGAAAGTAATGCACCATTGCTATGGCATAAATTTGTATATTCCAATACTGGAATTAGGATTTTTTTGGGGGGGGACAAATCATGGGAAATTATCAAACTTAGATGAAAGGCAGCTTTGCTTAAAGAAAAAATAGAAACTATACACTCTTAGATCTTCAGTACTGAATTTCTATCATGGAACAACACACTAAACAACACAGCATGTACATGTGGAAGATAGAAGGTTTATGTTATAGTAGAATCACTATGTAAGCTAGGCATGTCAAACTGCTGGCCCATGGGCCGGATGTGTTGCACCAAAACCGCACACACCCCATTGACGGCAATGGGGGAAAAGTCACAATACGTTGCACAATGTTATGTGACATCGCAAGTTTGACATGTCTGATGTAAGCCAGTGACAACCATTTTCTGCATGACAGATTTGTCATATAACCCAGCTACCTCCGCCCAAAAAAAGAATAAATAAATCTGGAGTGTTCATGAATAAATGCAGCATAGATAAGGCCTACATAATTTAGAAATAATCATTGAAGAATTAAGAACTACTGTTATCTTTTTTTATGTATAACCTCTAATATTTTAGGCTACAACTGATATGTATTATGCACCTACATGAAACCAATGTTTTTAGGGCTGTATTTTCTATGGTTAAGAAGAGCACTGTCTATGATTAGATTGGAGACTGAATATAACATTATAGCTGACCTATTCATAGCCATTAAATGTTCTATGGTAAGAGGTAATTTGGTTAAATTGTAAAATCCATACTGTTCAGGATGATTTACTACAACACAAACCAAAACACAGATAAAGTACTCATGCTACACAAGGTGTGAGCATTTTATCTATTAAGCTTCAGTTCCTTAGGCTAAATTAATTTAATGGGATCCACTAACTGCAGCTAACAGATTCCTTCCTTTTCTTTTTCAGCCAGGAGGAAACTTTCATACTTTTATATTATATATATTATATAAAAAAGAAGAATACGCTTTTGATTAGGGAAAAAGCAGATGCAATTGAAGAGTTTGCATCTTCAAACTTATGTTTTTAAAGCATATTATTAATGTGATTTGATGATCAAATATATCCAATTAAATTTTATATTTAGAATTAGCTGTATAACTAAACTGCTGCAAACCTCAAGAATGACAGAGTGGACAACAGATTGGAAAAAGACACATAGCACTACCAAATGAAGAAGATTTAACAGAATATTCATACTATCACACAATATCTTTAATTTCACAGACGAACAAAATAATGTTTAGGATTAGCCAGTGGAGATTAGAGTCTAAAACTGAAAGAGAATTGCCAGATGTTCTAGCTCAGGGATGTCACTCTTCACGTTATGTGACATGTTGCAACGTATCGTGACTTTTTTCCCATTGCCAGAGCTGGGGTGGGCGCAGTTTCAGCATGATGCATCCGGCTTGCAGGCTGGCAGTTTGGCACCCCTGTTCTAGCTGGTTTTTAAAAGTCTGACAACCAAGATACATTGCTGATCCATACTGTACAATTAAAAAAGCCAGAGTACCAAAGAAAAATCATATGTGCTTCATTTTTCTTAGAACAGCACTTGATTTAGTCAGCTATATCAAGGTGTGGAATGTGTTTAGAAACCCAGAATATTTCACTGTCCTACTTGTAAATAGGACAGGAAGCCACTGTCTACTCTAGACAGAACATGGTAAAACCAACTAGTTCAAAGTCCACCAAGAAGTGAGCCAGGGCTGTATACTCTTCAATATGCTGAATATATATTGAGAGAAGTTGGATTGGAAGAAGATAAAATAATTTTAAATTGGAGAGTGAAACATCAGAAACCTGTTCTATGCTGATGACATGATAGCTGAAAAGGCAAATGAGCTGCAAGTTAATGAAAGTTAAGTAGCAGAGTGAAAAAAATGTGTTCAAGATTAAATATAAAGAGACCATACTAATGAAAGCAGATATAGCAAGTAGTCTTAAAAAGGTATTGAAATGGCAGATAGCTTCTGCTTATTAGGTTTGACTATCAACAGTACCAGAACCAGCTGTCAAGAAATATGTTTTAGACTGCGTGTTTCCCCGAAAGTAAGACAGCGTCTTACTTTCTTTTTATCCCCCAAACCCCACTACGTCTTACTTTCGGGGTACGGCTTATATTGGAGCCGGCTTTGGCACACGCGCGCGGAGTCCGCCACAATCCTCTCTCGAATTACACCTCCAATTATACGGAGGTGGCCGCCGCCGCCTAAAATCCGCCCGCAGAGCGCGCGGGACCGGCGCGGGTCTGGGGCGGCGCGCAGGCATGCTCTGGGCTGGCGGCGGCAGCGGGGAAGGGAGGGGAGCGCCGGCCGCTCTTGCAGCGCCTTTTCGGCTAAGCGGTGGGGCAAGCGAGGCAACTCTTTCCAAACGCTCGCATCGGCGCAATGTACCTGTGGCGATTCCTTGGCGGGCCCTGGGCTAACGGGACTGGCGGCCACGCGAGCTCTTTGCTCCGGCCTTTTCGCGGGGCAGGAAAGCGGGGCGAGCGCACTTTGGCGAGCGGCGCCCTGGAAGAAGGTCGGCCGAGGGAGTCGGGAAGGAGGCGGGAAAGAGACGCCGAGGGGGGCAGCCGGACCTCCCTGCGCAAGCCGAGCCCCGACCCTCTCCAGCTGCGCGCCGGGCCAGCAGGCTGCGCGGGGAGAGCTGCCCCAGCCGCCGCCCCAGCCGCCGCGGGCGAGGCTGGCTCGCCAAGCTCGGAGGGAAGGAGGCTCCCTCGCTTGCTCCGCACAGCCCCGCCGCCCTCTCGGCCCAGCGCGATGGGAAGCGGCGGGGCGAAGTAGCGGGCGTCGCTGCCGCAGGGGAAGGAGCCGGTGGAGGCGATGGGGCTGGCGTGGTGGGGGGGAGCGGAATCCAGAGCTTTGCGCCGCTCCCCTCCCCTCCCCTCCCTCCCCCACCACCGCCACCGCTCACTCACTCACCCCACCGCAGGAGGACGAGGGGAGGCGCACCGGGAACCTCTCCTTGGTGCAGGGAGCTTCCTTCTGGCTGGGAGAGGTTCCCGGTGCGCCTCCCCTCGTCCCCCTGCAGCAGGGTGAGTGAGTGAGCGGCAGCGGCGGCGGGGCGGGGAAGGGAGGGGAGGGAAGCGGCGCAAAGCTCTGGATTCCGCTCCCCCCTGCCACGCCAGCCCCATCGTCTCACTCACCCGCCGCTTCGCTCGCGCTCCCTTTTCCGGCAACCAACCTCCCTTTCTTTTAACTTTGCAATTGGAAAAGAAAAAACAGAAAGGGAGGTTGGTCGCCGGAAAAGGGAGCGCGAGCGAAGCGGCGGGTGAGTGAGTGAGCGAGCTGGAGGGGCGGGTTTTCTTCCCGGTCTCTTGCTGCCCCAGCCAGAAGGAAGCTCCCTGTGCCAAGGAGAGGTTCCCGGTGCGCCTCCCCTCGTCCCCCTGCGGCGGGGTGAGTGAGTGAGCGGCGGCGGCGGCAGGGCGGGGAAGGGAGGGGAGGGGAGCGGCACAAAGCTCTCGATTCCGCTCCCCCCGCCACACCAGCCCCATCGCCTCCACCGGCTCCTTCCCCCACGGCAGCGATGCCAGCTACTTCGCCCTGCCGCTTCCTATCGCGCTGGGCCGAGAGGGCGGCGGGGCTGTGCGGAGCAAGCGAGGGAGCCTCCTTCCCTCCGAGCTTGGCGAGCCAGCCTCGCCCGCGGCGGCTGGGGCAGCGGCAGCGGCGGCTCTCCCTGCGCAGCCTGCTGGCCCGGCGCGCGGCTGGAGAGGCTCAGGGCTCGGCTTGCGCGGGGAGGCCCGGCTGCCCCCCTCGGCGTCTCTTCCCCAGCCCCGCCGTTTCCACCGGGTGTGCACGTCCATCTTCCCTCTCCTCCGCCCCCGTGTTTCCCCGAAAGTAAGACATACTTTCGGGGTACGGCTTACATTAGCCGACCCCCTGACAACCCCGATACGTCTTACAATCAGGGGTGTCTTACTATCTGGGAAGCACGGGTAACACTTGCTAGGATAGCAATAAAGATCTCTTACCTGCATGAATCATACTGTGACTTATTTGGTTATTAAATTTTAGTAAATCCAGCTTGATATGAATTAGTCAATTAGAATGTCAACAGATTTATATGTATGAAAAAAGTGTGTTCCTGACATGTTTTGATATGTGGGTTTCTCACTATAATGTTGACAATGGTTTACTTAACTATGTTTTTTGGAATAAGCCATAATTTCTGGGTTCATAAAATCCATGAAGCAAAGTCAAACCTCATTATGGGTTAGCATAATATGTGATCTTCAATAGTGATCTTCATGGATTTTAAGGTTAAAAATCACAAACTCTGATGTCAGTCATATTTATTGTTAAAATCATAATTCTCTGTTGATGATTAAAGTTTACTGAATATAACTTCAATTGAATATAAAGATAAGAGTTCCTTAACTCAAAGTGTCTACATGGCTATAACCATGATTTCTTTGCTTCAGTAAAGAAATTGTTTCTTGTTGCCTTCTTTTAGGATTTTTTTTTAAAGTCCTCTGTATACTGCTGGTCTCTTATCTAAGTACAAACCAGTCCCAAACCTACTTAGTTTGTTTTGACATCATCCAAAGTCAGCTAGATGCTATGGCATGATGGGACTTACTCAGTGGTGGGATTCAAATATATGAACAACCGGTTCTTTGTGTGGATGCTGCTTCCGGAAGTCAGTTCTGGGCCTGGGCAACAAAAAATTAGCTATCTGTTCTGCCAAACTGGTGCGAACCAGCTGAATCCCATCACTGGATTTACTTCAATTCATGCACTAAATTATGAGATAAGAAATGCTATAATATTCAACAGATAGTTGAGGTTCTAGATGAGTGGTATTCTCGCTAAGACTGTGAAAAAGACTGTGAAATGAAGATTAGTAACAATTGAATACAGAAGAAGAATTGAATAAAGGAAATTATCCAAATGCAGAAAATAGAATTAAAATATTCATTAAATACATTGGACTGATTAAGGCTGGCATGCCAGTAAGTTGAAGGATCAGAAGTCAAAATCGCCACCTATGAAACATCCAAACTTTATTGAATAAATGCAAGGCGATAAAAACAAAACCCATGTCATATATTAGTACTGACTTGCCAATGATTGCTTATGGAGTAAAGCTTCATTGAGTATTGATCGAGAATCAACAGAATAAGAGAAGTCAACTCTGCTGCTAATAAGTGTCATACACCTCTGACTTGAACTGCTGACTGAAGACTTTGACAAGTTCCAAACAGGATCTCAAAGATGGAATTAGACCTTCCTATAGATTCACCTAAGAGAAAAACTGCTGAAGTGACAAATAATTCATGGAGCCCGAGTCGTGTTTCATAGAGTGCAATCAAATTCCCAGCTTTTTCAAATAAAATATGCATCAAGCACTTTTGACTCAGTCTGTTGAATTTGAGGAAGTTACTAGTGCAACCCACCTTGAACAGAAATATATCACAAGAGGCAAATATGAATCAGAGGTTGTTGCAATTCTAAAATGTTTTTTTTAATTGTTCAGAAGATCTCTAAAGGAGGCAAAGTGACATTTTCATTACTGACAGACCGTCCTGATCGGCTAGCAGAGTCTTTCTTTTTTTCTTTTTCCTGCTCATTTCTATTTAACCTCATGCTTGTTCTCTTTCTCGTACACCTACCCAGATTTTGCAATAAACTCTCTGTGTTAATCACAGGTCATAACTGTATTTTTAATAACAGGTTTACATTATATGTGGGCATTCATATCTGTGTGTGTACTTCAAGAGAGAAAAAAGGCTATGCAGAGATGTATTATACATAATAAAATTATTCTAATCAGCTTTAATTGGAAGTAAGCATTCAAATTTCAATTAATTATTTAAAAGCTAATAGGGACTGGAGGCTAAAACATATAAGGAACGGCTGCTGGAATTGGGTATGTCTAGTTTAATGAAGAGAAGGACGAGGGGGGGACATGATAGCTGTGTTCCAATATCTCAAGGGCTGCCACAAAGAAGAGGGAGTCAAGCTATTCTCCAAGGCGCCTGAAGGCAGGACGAGAAGCAACGGATGGAAACTAACCAGAGAGAGGAGCAACCTAGAACTAAGGAGAAACTTCCTGACAGTTAGAACAATTAACCAGTGGAACAATCAGCCTCCAGAAGTTGTGAATGCTCCAACACTGGAAGTTTTTAAGAAGAGACTGGACAGCCATTTGTCTGAAATGGTATAGGTTCTCCTGCCTGAGCAGAGGGTTGGACTAGATGACCTCCAAGGTCCCTTCCATCATCATCATTGTCAACAACAACAATAACAATATAATCATCATCATCATCATCATCATCATCATCTCTACAGATGCAATGCACTCTCTCTTTCTTTAAAAGAAATTAGTTTTTTTGTTGTTGTTGCCTGCAATCTGAAAACTCCTCTTCCCATTAATACCAACTGCATATGAGACCTCACAGTACCCTGAGGAGATCAGACAGTCCAGAATTATATTGAATTTCTTTAAACAGGAAAACAAAAAAATAACCTGGTTGCACCCCTGGTGACTGATGGACCTGACAAGGTTTTCAGAAGGAACTGGGAGTTATACCTGAATCTCTGTTGCAAGCTCCAGCTGAGGTCCTGATTCTTCTCTGAAATAAAGAGGTGGCTGAGGCCTTGGATGGGACTGTGCCTGAGCAGCCTCTTCTGGCCCATCACTGCCTTGCACTCCCTGTAGTTCAGGGAGAAATTAAGCAGTTGAAAAGGGTCACAAGGCACTTAGAGCACTGCTGAGGGATGAATCTGACCGAACTTAACCTGGAGGATTCATGCTAGGAGATAATGCAAGCAAAGTGATGGTAGGGGAAGTTCATTTTAAAATCCTTTTGAATTAGGTACAAATCAGAAAATGGCACTCGTTTAATCTATCATGAAGGCTTGTTTGATGTAGAGGTTAAGGCACCAGGCTAGAAACAAGGGGACCATGAGCTGTAGTCCTGCCTTAACCACAAAGCCAGCAGGGTGTCCTTGGACTAGTCTCTTGTCTCTCAACTCTAGGAAGAAGACAAAGACAACGGCAAATTACTTCTGAAATCTTGCCAAGAAAATGCAAAGACTTGTTTAGTGGCCAAGAGTCAACAAATGAATTAAAGACCCAGACATGCACAATCTAGCTCAATACACCCCAACTGCCACATCCCTGATGAAATCAATGGGGCTCTGAAAACATGGCTGTTTGGTGGAACACTTGGAGGTATTAAATTTCGGACAATGCTGGTAGATAAAACCAGTGTCGTGACACTGTTGTTGTCTTTGATCTTTTATTGCTATTGCTGTTGTTGTTGTTCTTGTTGTATTCTGCCCAGAGCTGATTAGAACATAGCAACATATAAATTGCAATATTTTTTTAAAAAAAAAACCTGTTGAATTTAAATGAGCAAAAATAGAAATGTTCTAGAAAATATTGCTCAGCATGGTCTGGAAAACAAATCATTATCATGGACAATGATAATCTGGAAACTCCAAGGACTTCAAGCAAAATTACATTGAAAGTGGGGAGCTTGACAGTAAAGTGTCAGCTGCAAGAGACAAATAATTCCAAAAAATGCATTTTCCACAAAAACAAATGCACTCTTCTGGGGTGGGGGGGGATGATCAGAAATTCATGTTTCTACCAGGTGCTTTTCTGTTCACCTTGAAACTACTCTTTTTTGGCACCTTTCCCTTTTCTCTCATGTGTCTTCAGAACAGTTGGCCTCAACTGACAGTTCTGCTATTTGTTTCTGGCTGGTGAAAAACAAATAATTTTGTTAGTAATCATCTGTGTCATCATCATGTCAGGAGAGCATTGTGAATGTCACTGATGAACTGACAGACAAGGGAACAAGACACATGAGTCTCAATTTGATCACCGGAGTGTGGAGAGAATCAGAACATGGGATGAGGTTGCTCCTGGGAGGTCTCTGCTCAGGTGCCAATCTAAAGGGACTCCTTGAAAAATGAAGCAGTTGAAAAGACAATGGTGTCTATAGCAATGGTGGCAAAAACAATGAGAAATGGGTGAGAGCAGTGGTGGGATTCAGTCGGTTCGCACCACTTCGGCAGAACCGGTAGCTATTTTTTTGTTGCCCAGGCCCAGAATGGACTTCCAGAAGCGGTATCCACACTGAAAACCGGTTGTTCACATATTTGAATCCCACCACTGGGTGAGAGATTCTAACCTGTTTTTCTAACCTAATTGTATGCCAATCACTTTCATAAATGGGGGAAATCAACAGAGATTACAAATAAGTCAAATCTCCCCAAACTGACCAAATGAACGTTTTGCATGCTTTTCAGCACACCTGAAACAATAAATAAGTTTAGGTTTGTGGCAATCCAAGTGGCAAAAATCCAAATTAAGACAGAGAAAGGATAACAAGAGTTAAGAGACTAAAATTTTGTAGTGAACATGCATTTTGCAGCATTCTAAGTTCTATAATTAGTTGTGGTGCTCTTTAATGCCATTTAAAAAGATGTAGTTGACAAACTGCAATTCAATTGTTCATTTTTTAAAAAAGAGTACATTCCAAAAGCCTGTTATACTTATAGATGCAACAACAAATATTTTGAAAAATTCTTGCTGAATATTTAAAGTGTCTAACTGTTGAAAATTAGTTCTTCACATAGAGCAAAGGTGCTACCATTCTTATGAAACCTGTTTGCTTCAGATAAAAATCACTCCAATTTCATCAGATTCTGTCCTCATGCAACTAAGTTACCCATACTGTTGAAATCATAGAAAAGAAAAGAAAAGAGCTAATATCAATGAAATTTGACAGCTTTAACACTGTCATAAATATCTAATTTGCATACAATTTCATACTTTTTTACTCAGATACAAATAGCAGCAGCAACAACATCAACAACACTTGTACTTACTTAATAATAATAATAACAATAACAATAATAACAATAACAACAATAATAATAACAACAACAACAATAATAATAATAATAATAATTTTTAAAAAACGCTAAGAAGAAAAAGACCAGAACATATCCCTTCCAGTAGCCAACACTCAGATAAGCAGACAAACAAACAAGCCAAACATCAGGCAAACAATCAAGCAGAAAACTATACCCTAATCAAGGAATTACCAAGTATATCTATGGAGATTCTCGGTCATCCAGGTCATAGTTATCCCAAATATGCTTTTTCACGAGGCAACTGGACTCTCTTGTTTTTCTTTTTCTTTGAAGATATTTCACTTCTCATTCAAGAAGCTTCTGTAGCTTCATCTTCAAAGAAAAAGAAAAAATAAGAAAGTCCAGTTGCCTCGAGAAAAAGTATCTTTGGGAATTATCAAGGATAAAACTACACCCCCCCCAAAGCTTGTAGACAAATGATTGCATGTAAACTGTAAATTTGCCTTGATGATGTTACCTAGTCAGGCAATGAAATGTCAGCAAGCAGACAGCTAATTTCAGAGCAAACCAGTGCCTCCATAGTTTAGAACACACACAGCATAGACAAAGGCATATCAGAATTTTATGATTCTAAGTGCTGTGAAAGATGTTCTGAACAGAATAATTATAAACAATCTATTATCCTTATTTGCATATGCTTAAAATACAGAAATGCTTCAACAATGAGATTATCTCATTAAGCAAAAGAATTTCTACTGCCATATTTTCAAATACTATTTATGACATACTGGACTCTTCATTATTCTGCCCACTGCCTCCAGTCTTTGGTTTTCTCATAGTACCAGAAATTGAACAATTCAAGGATCCAACAGTGAGGGCACATTTCATCCCTAGGTGGCTTGTGTTATTGGGAGGAGAGTCCAAATAATGTGTTCAGCATCTCTTTTCCCACAGAGTCCCATGTCTGATATTGATCTGCCTCTTTGTTCAATCACTTATTACCTGCTGGAAATTCTCTTCTAATGATTTCTTTTTCTTTCATGACATGCTGTGGTTTACCTCTTCTTTCCGCTGTCTGTTCTGTACCAAGTTTCTCTGTTGCTTTGTTCACCTGTTTCAGTCTCCTCCACCGTGATAAGTAGCTTTTGATTCTGGAATGATAAACCAAATATTGTTGTACTATTCATAGCATTTGAGATAAAAATCAATCTCTCAATATGATTTATACATCTGACTTTCACCCTCCCTTCATTTGCAAGACTGAACACTTAGTACCAGGTCCTTGCATGAATTAAGAATCTTAATTTCCCTATAATTACATCCAGCAGGAAAATGTATAGAAAAGCAAACACTAACTCTAACACCAAAATGTGACCAGACTGTCTTGGCAAAATGATTTGATCACAAAGAGACAGAAATGTCTGAATTACTGAACAACCACATATATAGGAGGATATCTATTCAACTGTAGGTCTGTGCAATGCTGGGGATTCAGCCCTTTCTCATTGCCTCCCAACAAAGCATGAAGCAAAAAGAAAGGAAGTATCTGTTGCTTAAATTTAAAAAAAGGAAAGAAAGGGGAGAGAAGTCCTAAATAAAAGGGTTTCTCGTGACTCAACTCTTGACTCAAGACTCTGATCTATGCTTGCTCTTTAACATTATTCAATTTGCTGCTCAGTAGAATAGAATGAAGGAGGAAAAGCAGAGGAGGGAAGGAGTTTAGAGGTGATCCTCAGAGTCCTGTAGACCGACCCATTTATTCTGGGCTGCAGCTCTGTGACTGGCAGATATTTTCCCCTGCGTACTTAGTGACATGTTGAAGGGGAAAGACAACAAAACCAGATGAATCAAACCAATGGTTAGGCGTATCACAATCAAATTCAGTTTGGCATCATTCATAGGTGTTTTTTTTTTTCAAAGAATAGCTAGCTAGCCCTATAATTTGTAACAGGGAATCCCCAGAGAAATGACATCCTGCTTTGAATTAATTCCATTCTGCAACTTTGCTAAGTCCATCAGAGATTTTTTTTTTTTTAACCTCAAGTAGGACAGACTATTGTACAGACTTTGGGTATAAAAGCTGTATCCCCCTCAACATCTCATTCCTTTAAAGGACATGTAACCCTAACCACAAGATTTTGAAACAGCTCTTATGAACTCTCTACCCTATCCCAATAACTAATGACATCAACCCTGCTACTAAATGCTACAAGTTCTTTTCCCATTTGGACAGCTCAAACATGTCAATCTCCTAAGTGAAGAATAAATAAAGGCATTTCTTGATCTTTTAAAAATGGCAACTCCCATAAAGCAGTGCATACATTCCTAGGCCACCAGGATGCATATGAGTGTATGCATACATATGCACATATCAAACTTAGATAGATATGCAATCAAATAGCCTCTAACCCAAAAATGGGGGGCGCTTGTGAACATTCCATGTGTTTCTAAACTGTGACTTTAAGCATTCTAATTGATAGGTTAAATACATGGATCAGTAGCTGCAGAAATGATACCTACTCTAACCAATAAATTTAATAGCAATAAAGGAAGACATTCACTTGGTGCAAGACTTCTTAAAAATGAAGCATGAATTGATACAAGAAATACTTCAGAACCAATTAATGGCTGCAATAAATTTATATCATATTCTTCATAATTAATCCTCCTTTTTCTCTGAATTGGCATAATTAATAGCTAGTTAATACTTTTATTGTAATGTTGGAATTTAATTACTCATCCCTGCCACAAAGGTCTGAAAGCTCTGTTTAATTCATTCCCCTGCAGTATAATGCTTTTAAAATGAAATCATCTCAAGTAGAACTTTGAATGCATAAAAACATAATTTTGAAATTACATTAATTTTAAGTCATAAGCTGACTTTGTAAGCCAAACCTGTGGCATTTTTTGAGATAAAGGTACATTAAAAAATCATCAAATAATGCCTTGTACCATTCCTAAATAAAATAGGAATAGTGCTTGTTAACTGCAAACCATTCCTCATTTATGTTTGTATGAATCAGTTTTTTTTTAAATCAGTATCTTTAAAAAATGAGACAATCTATATTACTATCTTCATCAGAGACCTAATAGTAGTATCTAAACAATAAGTTAGAGAGGGTATTCATAGGTCTGTTTCATTTAAGTGTCTATTCTGGTGTGCTGCTGCGTCCGTCCCCCCCCCCGCACACACACGTACAGCAAGAGTTCTACAGGTGTTTATTCAAAGCCCCCAAAAAGCTCCTCAGAAAGCAGAGTTGTTGCAGAGTTTCGGATTTTGAACTCAGCACAGACAGAGTCACTGGATAACCAAATCCAATAGGCACACACAAAGTCCAGGAAAGCAGTCCTTGAATCAAACAAGTCAGGATACATGGCAGGAGCACACAAGACATAGAACTGGGCACATTGCTCCAGCAATGGTCTTCAGGCCGGGATTAAGTAAGCGACGTCAGTGCAGCCCTTCACGAGATGCGAGGTTGCCTTTTCATGAGTTAGCTGACTGGTGTTGTGCCTGTCTCCTCTTTGCCCTAAATGTCTTTGGATCATGAGGAAGTGTGGACTCTACCTCCTCGTCTTTGCTAAGGGGTGGCAGCTGTCCTCTCCTGGAGCCTCCTGGCCAACTTTCTGCAGCTGTGCCTCACCTAACTCAGCCTCTGCCTGTCGCTCATCTGATCGACCCAGCTGACGCTGCTCTGTCAAGTGAGCACTCTCTGAGCCCTGATCCAGGCCATCACTTGGCTCCAATCTTTCTTCTGCTGACTTAGATTCATCCTCCTCCTCTGAACTCATGTCTGGAAAGGGGCCTGGGGGGGGCAGATCCATGACATCTGGGGAGTTTCTGAATTGAATTGTTTAATACTGATCTTTAATTAAAATTAAATTTACTAAGATCACCACTATGTAAAAAAAAGATATTGAGACTCTAGAAAAAGTGCAGAGAAGAACAACAAAGAAGACTAGGGGACTGGAGGCTAAAACATATGAAGAATGGTTGCTGGAACTGGGTGTGTCCAGTTTAATGAAGAGAAGGACAAGGGGTGACATGACAGCAGTGTTCCAATATCTCAGAGGCTGCCACAAAGAAGAGGGAGTCAAGCTGTTCTCCAAAGCACCTGAGGGCAGGACAAGAAGCAATGGATGGAAATTAACCAAAGAGAGAAGCAACCTAGAACTAAGGAGAAATTTCCTGACAGAACAATTAATCAGTGGAACAACCTGCCTCCAGAAGTTGTGAATGCTTCACCACTGGAAATTTTTAAGAAGAGATTGGACAACAATTTGTGTGAAATGATATAGGACTTCCTGCCTGAGCAGAGGGTTGGACTAGAACAGGGATAGGCAACCTTGGCTCTTTTATGACTTGTGGACTTCAACTCCCAGAATTTCTGAGCCAGCCATGCTGGTTCAGGAATTCTGGGAATTGAAGAAGTCCACGAGTCATAAAAGAGCCAAGGTTGCCTACCCCTGGACTAGAAGATCTCCAAGGTCCCTTCCAACTCTGTTTATTCTATTCTGTTCTGTTCATCAAATCTTAGGCAGAAATCTGTTCTGGATTGAAAGATTTGTTATCAGCAAGGCCATCATTGTTTTAAGAATGTTCTTAAAATTTAAAGATAGATGGGACCCCATCATTTACTTTGGACATTTCAGGAACACTTGGAACTCTCATCTCATCTCCCCTCTACCTCTGTACCATTGAAACATTGGGAGCAAAGCATTGAGATATATTTTTTCACCAGACATTATTCATTCTTTCTAGTCTATCTTCAGGTTTTCTTGTATTGCTATAAAGAGTTGTCATTATATAACCAATTATGACTAGAAAAAATAAGATAGATGTGGAATCCTGCTAAATATTCCTTGTGAAATATAACACATTGCATTAACTGAATATAGGCTTATTTAAGAGAGGAAAATCAAACAGCAACAAGTTGATTTTATTTACAAATTTGGAATCATTGTAAATTAGACTTAATTAAACTAGAATCTTGAGCAGTAAGATTAATCATACTTCATAATAAAAGTTGTAAATCGTAGAGTATGAAATAACCATAGACTGGTATAAATCATAGGAAAATATGAAAATAACTCCTATAAATCTCAAAATATTCCAACATCTTATGAAAATCAAGTCCAGTCAGCTTTAAGTTATGAAGCTTTCATCACTATAATTTTGAAGGCTGGAAAGGATTGTATCCATTCTACAGGTTATTACTTGATATCTCTGTTAAATGTTGACTCTAAGACTTTTTCTTAACAGCAATATTGGTGGGAAGATTACAGAAGATATCACTGGCAATAATTCATCTTGCACAATATGATTTCATGAAAGGATGTCAAGCATCAGATAATATAAGACCCTTGGTTGATATAATAGTTTTATATACTGATAGACAAGAATCTGTGGTTAACTTTGTTGCATGCAGAAATGGCTTTTGACATAGTTCGAATCAAGTTGAAGAAGTTTAGATTTCCCATAGAATGTGTTTTGGGATTATTAAAAAAAATCCTTCTTTTGTACACAGTAATTATTAAAGAAATTATTTCACCAATAATTAAAATGCAAAGTGTATTCCATTTTATCCATCATCTACATAATGAAATATATCCATCAAGGATACCTCTTATCTCCTTTAATTTGGTATTTGAACTACTGCCATGTCTAATAAAACAAACATGTGAAATCAAAGGGATTTTACTTGAATTTTAGAATGATATTGCCATATGTATATGGTATTTGGTTTCTTTTTTTATAACTATCATTTATTTTATACTTAGTTTCTCACAATTTATCAATCTTTACCTAAATAAGTTTCCAGAGATTGTAACGGATTTATTTTTATTGTCCCAAAATTATTAAATACTTGGATTACTATTCTGAAGAAAACAAAGATCTGGATGAAAATATTCTTATATTTGTGTGAAAATGAATTTTACATAAATACTAGTGTATATTTTGAGAGTAGCAAAAGTGTCTTTATTATGATGGTGATGGTTTTAATTTTCTGGATTTTAAATAATAACACTGGGCTTATTTTTTAAACCTCGGTCATGTGGTGGAATGGAAAAAATATTGTCTATGTACCATTATAGATGGAACTTTGGACTTATCATTTAACTTTACAGGCTTTGCAAGATCTTGATTCTAATCAGAGAAGACATTCTAATTATAGAGGGCATCTAATCATAGAAAGCACACCAGTGAATTCAGCAGGGCTTAGTCTCATAGCTAAGGTCTCTATAAATAATTGTATGAGATTGTGTGCCATTCATTATATCTGCTTTGTTATTACAAATATTTTAAATGTCAGTAGAAAGAAAAAGAAAGCACCCAAATAAAACATGTGCATGTTAAAAAAACAAAATAAAAAATGAAATAAATTTAATTAACATGGTGCACCTATAAAAACAAAGAGCACACTGGAATGAAAATAAATTCCTGCAAATTCCTAATGAGGGTCTATGGACTTGATGGTAAATACACTGAATAAATACATTAATAAATAAAGCAAGCAAACATATAAAAATATTCCAAAAAATATGTGGGATGGTAGTAGGGATTTTTTTAAAAAATGTAAAGACTTCCTTGAGTCAGGATTAACTTCAGGTGTTCTTAGAAGCTGCATAAAGGTGATTTTCCATTGACCTTTCCTAGATTTCTCAATTTAGTATAAAGCTGGGTTTTCCTGGTGGAATCCCTTCCAATTATCAACCAGTTCTAGACCTGCTTAGCTTTTTCAAGATCAGCCCAGATCTGTTCAATGCTGCTAGCTTTCCTGGTTATTTTTCAGAAAAATACAAATAAATATGTAACTTTCCTTCATTAATATTCAGGTTTGCAAATTCTGAGAATGACTGTCAGTTAGATAATTGTAACTTATTACTTACCTTCAGAAGCACAGATTCAGTATGCTCACGGCCAAGCCCTAATGTGAAGCAAAGAATTTCTGCTATAATTCATATGTAACACCAGAGCTTTCTGCAAATACCTTATATCATTTTTTCCTCTTTACTGCTGACCACCTTTGTTCTTGCTACTACTTTTTCATTTCCACCGCACCATAAATTTAGTCACTCTTTGGTTTATTTTTCATTCTGGTGGAGTTAGCTTATCAATGGCATCATGTTAGCATTTTTGTCCTCATTCACCTTGAAGTATGCCTATTCACTTAAATTTGATTGCTTCTTATCTATATAAATCAGGATCAGTCTTTAGTCTTCATAACTCCTTTTTCATTTAAGAAAGATTGGAGTGCGGACCAATTTGGAAAATAAGGCGGGGGGGATATCAGGAGAATGAGACATATGAAAACTTCTACTATACTTTTTATATAAACCTTTTCCACTATACAATCACAAATCCTAATATGTGAGCTGAAATTCCACCTTTAAAAAAGCTTCAATTTATCCATTTTTCTAATTAATAATAGATGGAGTATGAACATAAAATAATATAATTAAAACAGAGTAAAGCAAAACACTTACAGTAAAAATGGAAAATGGATAAACCAGTAGACATTTGAAATGAAAAATAAACAAGGAAAAGCAAGGGCCAATTTGGTCAGTGAAGGCACTAGGCTAGAAACCAGGAGAGTGTGAGTTCTAGTCCAGTCTTAAGATGAAAGTCAGCTGGGTAACTTTAGGAAGAGAAATGAGTATTAGGTATGCCTTGAGCTATTTATAAAAATAATAAAGGCAGGCAAAAAAAGAGAAAACTTGTAGCAAGGAATGTAAAGGGGAGGTGTCAGAACAGAACCCTTAGATATTACATGGTAAATAGGAAGGAATAAAGATAAATAGTTCACAAGAAAGTGATAAGAGGCTTCTTACTAGCATGCAAGGAAAACGGAATTGCCTTCCCAAATGGTAGGGGGAAAATTGTCCCCAAGAGTTTAAGAGAAACAAAACTTTTAATTGAGAAAGGACATAAAAATGATAGGTCCCAGGCACTTCGCACAAGGATTATGCTGAACATGAATAGAGAAAGAAGAGAAGTGAAAATTAGCCTGGAAGCAATGGCTAGAAAAAGGAGAAACAAAAGAAAACAGTTTCCTACATGAGCTGCTGCTGTTGCTGCTGCTGCTGCTGCTGCTGCTGCTGCTGCTGGTGGTGGTGGTGGTGATGATGATGATGATGATGATGATGATGATGATGATGATGATGATATCATCCATTCAGTTGTGTCTAACTTTTGGTGATTCTGCGGGCCAGGCCTCTCCATGTATTCTGATCTTGCATTACTACTTGAGTTTTTCTATGCTCTGGCTGGTGTCAGCTTTGACACTGTCCATCCACCATGTTTTTTGACAGCCTGGATTCCTTTTACCACTAACTCTTTCAAGCATAATTGCTTTCTACAGAGAATTCCCCCACATGACATGGCCTTAATAACCGAGACACAGTTTCATGATTTTGCCTTCTAGTGACATATCTGATGTTATGCACTCCAGTAATTGCTAGCCATCTTTGCTGTCCAAGGAACATGCAGGAGCCTTCTCCAGCACAACAGTTCAAACAAGTTGATTTTCTTTCTGTCTTGCTTTTTTAAGGCCCAACGTTCACAACCATAGGTAGCTATCTCAAAGACATATATGAGTTGAAAGAGAGTAAGCATAAAGAACTGGTCTTTCCCTCTTGCATCTCCAAGACTAAGGCTAAAAGAAGAAGTGTGCCTGACACATCTTGGCTAAGTGATGGCCAAGGGAAAAAAGAGAATCATGTGTGTCAGGTAGAAACAGATCTTGGCTGATTGAGAAACAGAGAAGAGAAACAGAGTGGAGTTGCAGATGGGCAGCTAGAGGAAGAAATATACAGCAGAACCAGGCGAAGAAAAAGGGCAGGAAACTGCTCAACTTATCAGGTGCCATGATGATTGCTGCACAATATGTTTTTATGTTCAATGTTGATTGTTTTAATAAAAGAATTTTATATAAAAAAATATGTTTACAGGGCTTTGGTATCTTAGGGATGCTGGGAAGGGGAAGGACAGTGGAATTGTTTGAATATCTATGGTGCACATTGTTGCTTGAATATATGCCATTTATTGCTAATAATAATAATAATAATAATAATAATAATAATAATAATAATAATAATAATAATAATAAAGTTGGAAGGGATCTTGGAGGTCATTTTGTCCAACTGCCTGCTCAGGCAGGAAATCCTATACCATTTCAGACAAATGGCTGTCCAGTCTCTTCTTAAAAACTTCCAGTGTTGGAGCATTCACAGCTTCTGGAGACAAGTTGTTCCACTGATTAATTGCTCTAATTGTCAGGAAATTTCTCCTTAGTTCTAGGTTGCTTCTCTCTTTGGTTAGTTTCCATCCATTGCTTCTTGTCTCGCCTTCAGGTGCTTTGGAGAATAGCTTGACTCCCTCTTCTTTGTAGCATGTCCTGAGATATTGGAACACTGCTATCATGTCACCTCTCATCCTTCTCTTCATTAGACTAGACATACCCAATTCCAGGAACTATTCCTTATAACACTTCTTTAAGAACTGTTTCCAACTGTTGAGTGAAGGAGAAAAAGTAGGACCAGTTTCTCCATCCCCACTGAGTTCAGTATCTCCAATCATTTACTTATTTTTCCTTCTTCATAGCAAAAAAAAAATGCTACTTTTTTCTTAATGGTTCTTTCGACAAAGCAAGCTACTGGTTAGTGTGAAGAGTATCAAGAAGCTTTAGGTGCAAAATGCAGTAGCATGGTAAGCTATGTGTTCCCTAGAAGGACACCCATTAGACTTCTACTTTGTGAGCTGCACTGCTTACCAGTTTGCTTCTGGGTCCAATTCAAAGTTCTGGTAATGATCTGTAAAGTCCTACATGACATGGTGCCATGTTATCCTCCTCTTATCCATTCCATCAGGTTAACCAGGTCTTATCTTTTGTAAGTCCAAGAAATTTTTCCAAGTCATACTTCTAATGTTATTGTGTACCCCTTTTATCAGCAACTTTCATTTGTAAGTCTTAATCCTTGACTTCCAACTGTAATTGAGTTTTGAATAATATTAGCAATTCATTGCAGTCATTAAGGGGGTTGCCTATGATTGGACCTTATTTTTATGATATTTTTGCAGTGATCATGAAATGAACTCATTTTACCTAATGGGCATTTTTGGCAGAAAACAGAAATAAATGCCTGAAACCATCAAAAATCATGGGCACATGACTGCTGGACATTTTAAACAAGTGAGCTGATTGCCAATAGCCTAAAATGCAATCCTATGACCACAGGGGTATGTGTGTGTGCAGCCACCATACATTTGAAATTGGGTCTAAAGTAACTTTGTGGTTACTAAGAGGCCATTCATAAATCAAGGATTACCTGCATCACATGTTATCATTTTATCCTCCTAACTTATTATTTTTAAACCCATATCCAAAACAACCTGGTTCTCAGTTGTATCCTCCATGTATCTCCTTTTTTAAAAACAATTTAGTAGCACACAATCTTAAAAGAATTTTCTGAATGCATTGTTGCAAGATATCCTTGAATTCTTCCAAAGCTAAAATATTTTGCTCCATTCTACATTAGGGGACCTCTTCTCCTTTAATCATATTTTTAGCTCTTTCTGATTGCTTCTAGTGTCCAGCCTTCAAAGTCTCCTCTTACCATGTTTTTCTCCAATCCCATGAGAAGATTTCTTATACTTAGATTCAAAATCTTCATATATTTTTAAACAACCCATAGGAAAAATTCTTATAATTAGTTTCAAAATCTTATTTCCAATCCATCTGGCCCCTTAGTCCATTTGAAACTTTAAAAATTACAGTTTTAATCACCCTTTTGCAGTTTATTTCAGAATAAAAAATAAGTTCTTAAAATTACATGGAACTTCTTTCTCCAAGGATCAAAGGAGAATCACCCAGTGTAATGGAATTTATTATTATGGAGTTTCTTAATTTCCAAAAGGCAGTTAACCAGCAATTTCCAGAAGTAATTAAGAAAGGAGGTGAGCAAGTGCCTGTTTGATAAGTCTGAACTTCAACTTATGCATAGTTGACTTTCACTTGACCTTGGAGCTATAAAACCCATCAAAGACAGCTGTTTTATAGTTTCCTTATGGGAAGCATTAGCATGGAGCCCTTATGGGTGAACCTAGGACCTCCCCTTTATCCAGGGAGGAATTTTGAGGCACCAGTCTGTTTGTGAGCTCCTTGTACCATCACTGTTTCCAGCTCTGCAAAAAGCGAAGCCACCTTCTGTTTGCCATTGCTTCCTTGGAAGTCACTTTGAAATACAATATTGGATTAAATATAGTGAATGGCCAGCAGGGTTTCTAGGTTTGGCAATCAACATAATTTCATAAAATCTCTGCTGGATGAAATTGATAGTGAAGCTATGCCAATGTTATATTATCCAAAACAGCCAACAGCCTTCTGAAATTATTTCCAGTCATTGGTACTGAAAGCCTTGCTGTTTCCAATCATGAAAGTGCATATAGTTATCAACTTTAACCTTGGCCTCCAAATATTTGTCTAGCAGTTTTTAGACCCATGTAAAGTTAATGGCCATTAGCAGGAGTGGGAGGGGTTTTTTTTTTTAATTCTTGGTGATTGCTTGGAATAATCTCTGAGGTTTAGTGAGGTTTTTCATTTGCTATTTCCTCCTTCCTAGGGCTGACAGACAGTGTGAGCCTAAGATTACCCAGTTGGCTATCCAGGTGGGACTAGAATTCACAGTGTCCCAGTTTTTAGGTTGGTATTTTAGCCACTACACCAAGCTGGCTCTCATAGCAGTCTTAAAGTAGCATGCAGTATTCAACTGTGCAGAAGCTGAGAAACTGTTGTGGGGATTTCAAACAGAGAAGCACAAATTCCTCCTATGAGCCATTAATATTTATTAGGAACAATGCTTAGTTTAGACTGTTTCTAGATTATTAAGTAGGAATACACAGGCCTTGTTATTTCTCCTGAGATGCAACTTCCCAATTTTGTTTTGGAATTTATTATACTCTCAAATAGCTTGAAAGGGCTGAGTGACAACTCTGTGCTTTGCTCATTCAGAGATATTGAGCTTAAAGATCTGCACAAAGCAGAAAAAACATGCTTTAAGTTCAGGACAAAAGAATTCAGCTTAAAACATCCCACAAAAAAAAAAAATTGAGATTGGCTGTTTTCCAAAGGAATAACATTTACAACCTTGCAGAAATATTAGCCAATGAGATGTTTTCCAGACTTTTTTTAAAAAAAACTTTAAAACAAATCTCTATATTAGTTGTCAGGTACTGAAGAATAACTTAGTTTATATTAGCATCTGTTATTGGAACTGCCTGCTTCTTATAGGATTAGGGAAGTCATTTTTGCTCTTTAAATAAATCCTGCATTGCTAACTACATCGTTAACAGAGCAAAAAATATATATCATTTAACATATCTTTCCAACAGCCCCTCTTTTCATCTAAAGATAAATAAACAAGGTAGACAGACAGGCACAAACAGTAATTAATTTCACTCCTATGAGGTTTTTCTTAATGTTCTCCAAAGCAAAAATTAAAACATCATCCTTATGGCCAATTTTATTCTAGGCATTGCCACTCCACCTACTTAGAATGAGCAAGCGGCGGATCTGGCTTAATTTTCTGAAGCTGGCAAAAGCCACTGTGCTGATCTTCACTGATAGTTCTGCTTACACAAAAGGGTGGTTGACGACTGCCAAAATGAGAGTGAAGAGCTTTTTAATGGAATGATATTAACATTACAACAAGGTAAGCATGGCCAATCTGTGTACAAATGCACCAATGTTCTTCTGACAAGCTCAATCCATTTTTAAATGCGCTCTGAAAGCAAATAACAACAGCACAAAAGAATAGGAGTAGACTTGCCCGTGTTAGAAAGTGAGAATAACCTGTTGGATTAAGCTAAACCCCATTTTAGTTCAACAATTTGTTCCTCATATTGTTTTACAGAGGCAAGTGACCACTCACCCATTATATATCTGTACCATTACTGTGGGCATGTAAAATGATATAATAGAGGTTTAAAACTACAATTTCACATTCTCAAAGCAGCCAACCATATGCCTCTATGAATGCTTGCAAGTGGTAAATACCTCCTATTGTCCTTATGCCCCTGTGGATAGTATTTGGACACATGCTGCTACAATCTAGGAGTAGTGCTGAAACTCAGAATAGTTATTGATAAACTTGTTTCCCTTTAATATACTCAATCTCCTTGGAAGACTGTCCAAATGAATAATCATTTTGAAAGGTCCCTTTTAAAAGTGGACATTGTATTAGATGGGTTCCATATTCCTGGCACAGAGTTCACATTGTACAAAAAAAAAGTACAATATTTGTAACTAGAAAATCAGCAACTCTGTGTTTGAGATCTTTAAGAACTCTTGGATGGGTGCGATCAGGACTCAGAGATTTGTTACTGTGCAATGTCTCAAGATATTTTAGAATATCTTATTTTGTTATCTCAATTTGCTTTGGTTGTTCTAATTTTCTCCCGGAGGACAAAGAAAAAAATCAATAAAGGCTCAGGTATCTGTCCTATTATCTTTTGTAGAAAAGATAGATGTGAAGAATATATACAGGTTTTTAGTAATCTTCCTATCTGCCTTGGCTCTACAGATTGAATCTATTGAGCATGTTCTCCTCTGTTTTCAATTTTATAGGTGCTTCACAGAGCCCTAATTATAATATTATAAGATTTACAATCCAATAATATGCACAGTGTCTGATAGTTGACACTAAGCCTGGGATAACAGAATGTAGCCAGAGTCTCTATAGTTGTAGGTAAAATTAAGGAGAAACTTCCTAACAGTGAGAACAATTAACCTTCAGAAATTGTGGGCACTCTATCACTGGAAATTTTAAAGAAGAGGCCGGACAGTCATTATCTGAAATGGTATAGGTTCACCTGCTTTAGCAGGGGGCTAGACTAGAAGACCTCCAAGTTTCTTTCCAGTTCTATTCTATTCTAAATTATAAAATAAGGTATGTCCAAATTGAAAACAATTGAATCTGCTTTCTTAGGGTTTGCTAGATACCATTTACATTTAGACCTAAGTTTATGGACAGATTTGTCAATTTATATCCAAGAGTTCTTACATTTTTAAGTCAAGCTTTGCATTTTAAATTTTCTTTTAGATTTTTAGATTACAGTTTTATACTTACTTTCTGTTGTTTATTTTAATCCTTTTAATTTCATTTTTTAGGTTTCCGGCTATAATAGTAGTCCTTGGATTATGATGGCATTTTGGGCAGGACTACTGTTACTAAGTGATGTGGCTGTAAAGTGTGATGACATATCACTGCATTACTTAGTGATCAATTTCAGCTGTGCCCTTTGGCACTGTAAGCCAAGACATGGGTTTTTTAAGTCAGAAGTGATGGGAGCTTCAGGTAAGGAGCACGGGAGGGAGGGAGGGGCAATGGGAAAGATTGAGAGACTTGGAAAGAATATACTCAGTGCATTACTATTGTCTTCTAATACACCATTATTACAAGAACATTTCCTTTCTAGACTTCACTGGTAACCATCTCAAGATCACATTCAGATTTTGATCAGGAGGAAGAATATTAACCCCAGATCTAATAATTCTATGGAGACATCTGGACTTCTAATACATTCTAGTAATGGTTGGTGTTGTATTCATTCTCCTTGATATAATGAGCAAAATCTCATCCTGTGTGCTTTTCCTTGTCCATTTGTTTGCTAGTATAACAATATCCTAGAGGTTCTATTGTAGCACATTTCTGACCTCATTTTGGAATACCATTTTGTTCTGAGCTTAGAATATTCAAATCAGCCTTTTTTGTAATCAAAACAGTATCACAGAAATCATAAAGCAAGTCTCCAGCTGTTAAAAAAACCAAGAGGAAGGGTAGGGTAGGATAGGGTCAGGTGGAAGGCAGGAAGGCAGGAAGGCAGGAAGGAAGGAAGGAAGGAAGGAAGGAAGGAAGGAAGGAAGGAAGGAAGGAAAGGAAGGAAGGAAAGGAAGGAAGGAAGGAAGGAAGAAAGAAAGAAAGAAAGAAAGAAAGAAAGAAAGAAAGAAAGAAAGAAAGAAAGAAAGAAAGAAAGAAAGAAAGAAAGATTATCTAATGCACACCACAACCGCACAATTGTTTATTACAATAGCATAATATTCCAGGAATTCTCTTCTGGAACTCTAGATATTTGATAAGTGTTCCTTAGAGCCGGCATGTATGCAAGTTTTATTTTTAGACTCAGTTTGATGTTGTTTTGAGATTGATAGTTTTTCTACATGAAACTCACCACATAAAAGAAACTCTCTCTCATCCTTGTCAATCTGATTCAATTATTTCGGGAAACCGAAAAAAAGACTGACAGGAATGGATGACAGAAGGCAGGAACAGCGTGCAAACCAATGGGCTAGAAAGGAAGGGAGCCCTGATGGCAAACCTTTTGGAACACTGGGTCTGAATGAGCAGCCTGGAATGAGTAGGAGGGAGCAGTTAGAAAGCACACCGGCAGTAACAGTGCTGGGAGGGAGGAAATTGACAAGGATGAGAGAGAGGAAAAATGTGGAATTGGAGTGCAAAAAAGAGAAGGCAGGGCAACCAAGGCAATTACAGTTAATCAGGAAGGATGGCCCTATCACACGGGCAATGAGTAAGCAGTTAGACCAGCAAGGTGTATAAAAAGAATCTTCCCACCCCCTGAGTCCCACTCTGAGGACGCTGGCAGAGGACTAGCAAAAGCTAAGTTGTTTCTTTTAAACTTTGTAAATAGTTGTTTTTATTGTTTTTAAATATCTTTTTAGCAATAAACAACTGGTTTATACCTCTCCTGGAGATCGAAGTTTGTATTATTGAACAAATATGCAACATTAATATATATATATAGGTTTTTGGTTCTTTTTTGCATGGATGTGTGGTGGTGACATCCTGTGTGGTTTTTGTGAGTGTGTGTCTAGTGTCATTCTTTGTGTTAGGGACTCGTTTGTCAATAAGGGCGGGTTTCCAAATGGCTGGTAGGCGGGAGGTATCATCTCATTTGTTCATGCTGTGTGGGCATTTTTCTATCTCAATGGCTTCTCTGATTATTCTGTTATTAAAGTGTTCAGTTTTGGCGATAGTTCTGGTCTTTTTAAAGTCAATTTCATGTCCTTTGTGTTGAGTCCCTAACACCAGACCCACACTCACAAAAACCACACAGGATGTCACCACCACACATCCATGCAAAAAGCAAACCCAAACCCACACCGATGATGAGGCACGACCACAAACCAGAAGCCAGACTACAGCTGCATCATTAGCCACTTTAAACCCCTCCAATCCATACATGAAGCAAACTGACACCCACCATGAAGATGAGGCACAACCACGAATGCGAAGCCAAACAGCTCACCATCTCAAATCTCCCTGCAACTCAGACTAACCTGAGCACAACAAAGCCCCCACCCAAACAGAACACTCCCCCATCCAATCAGAGCACAGCCAAGCCCCTAACCAATCTGAACACACCTCCACCCAATCAGAACACAGCCAAGCTCCCAGGCAATCAGTTCATACCCCCACTGGCAGTTAAAAGGAAGAAACAGCTACGATCACACATTGCTCCTAGAAGCACGAAGCCGAAAGCACCAGCCTGAAGATGACGAATGGGACTTTGTCGAAACATCGCCAAGACACCTCCAATTTTACGCGGGAGAAAACCTGAATAACCAAAGACCTACATATAAACACCCACGAAAACCTCATAAAACAAATTATGTGTGTGTGTGTGTGTGTGTGTGTGTGTGTGTGTGTGTGTGTGTGTGTTAAAAAAGAACATGCATGTGGATAATTAATTGGCTCTATCTTTCTTTTTTCAGGACAGATTGAAGGAAAATATATATTGCCTTCTCTTTTACATCTTATATATTGATTAATGCCATTTCAATCTATATTTTGCTCATTAAGAGCGGAGACTGA
This sequence comes from Bothrops alternatus, assembly GCA_034064705.1. Lineage (NCBI taxonomy): Eukaryota > Metazoa > Chordata > Lepidosauria > Squamata > Viperidae > Bothrops > Bothrops alternatus. Next base: position 7,142,563 of record JARGCV010000007.1, on the reverse strand, counting down.
TTAGCATGCATTTCATTAATGAGGGTATGCATCCAACATACATTAAAGGTAGTTCTTGTTTAGGAATCAAAAGTGTCACAAAGGTCACTTTGTCATTACAGGAACCGTTTGTTAAATGAAACCATGATTATCCTTATGATTTTACTTTGCTTTACAGATATACCAAGGTTACAAATGTGAAGGCTGGTAGTAAAGTTATTTTTTTTCATCACTACTGTACTTTCAAATGATCACTATGCAAGGCAGTGCTATGATGGTTGCAACGGTCATTTCATTTGCAAAAGACAAATAACACTGTGGTTAGCTAAACTTAGCATTTTGAAATAACAATTTTAAATGAACCCATTTGCTTTTTGAGAACTTATTGTGAGAATAATGGGCTGCCTATCTGAATATCTGTGAAAGTAAATTCCATTCTTTTTAAACCAGTAAAATGCCTTCTATTTTTAGGAGAATATGTCAGATGCTCTGTCATAATAATGTTAATATAGGAGTTTGAATTCTATTCTGAACCTGTAATGCTCTGTAATACTCTGTACCAGGCACAAGGATAATGACAAGGAAGAGTCATATTCAGACTGGCAAAGGGATTCTGACCATTGCATTTATTCAGTGATATCTGAGTGAGGTCCTTAGGTTCTCAACCCTGAGCTACAAATATTCTATACATATAATGTAATTTTGACTATACAACTTGCATCCATTTTGACTGTCAGTCTCTTGTATTCTTTATATTACGTCGACTCACCTAATATTAAGAACACAAAAATCAGCATGTTGCAATGTGACGCAAATCAGTAGACCTAGATCAGGGCTTTAACCCTTTTCACCCATTGTACCACTTTTAGGCTATGGCAACATCCAAGTACCACCAGTTGCCTAGCAAGTTGTCAAAAACTTGATGACCAAAAAAAAAGGGAAAGAGTGATAAAGTACAGGTAGCCCTCGACTTACAACAGTTCGCTTAGTGACTGTTTGAAGTTACAATGGCACTGAAAAAATCCCCCCCCCAAGTCACAGCCGAGCAAGACACCTGCCTGCCCACTCGGCAGTGCTCCTTCTTCTGTCCGAGGTTTTCATTGCTGTGAGCATTTCTGTTGAGGATTGGCCACGGGGTTGGGGTGGGGGGTGTTTGGTTTTTATTTCCCCCATCTGCTGGGTAGTTGCAGCAGGTTTTGGTCACTTCATAGGACCCTGGGACACTGTGACCATCATAAATATGAATCAGTTGCCAAGCATCTGAATGTAAATCACAAGACCCTGGAGATGCTGCAACATTCCAACTGATCGGTGCTTCTTCTGGGCTCAGCAGAAGTGCCAGGATCAGTGCTGCTTTCCAGCTGATTGGTGCTTCTTCAGGGCTCAGCAGAAGCACCAGGATCAGCGCCAAGCTCCATCTGGAGTCTGGCGCTGATCCTGGTGCTGATCCTGGCACTTCCACTGAGCCTTGACAGCCCCGAAGAAGCGCTGATCAGCTGGAAAGCGGTACTGATCCTGGCGCTTCCGCTGAGCCCTGACAACCCTGCAGCTCCAGCCATCTCTCGCTCAGACTTGTGCAGTGCTGCCACCGGTTCAGCTCATTCCCCTCCCCCGCTACCACTTTTCTAGGATGATTGCGTACCACCTGCCAGGTGCCAATGTACTACAGGTGGTACCCGTACCACTGGTTGAAAAAGCCTGATCTAGATGCAACTTCCAAGGCGTGCATTCCTGAATGAAAAGGGACTTGGTGTGACTAGAATGACTGAAGTGCAGATGAAAGTCTATGAAAGAGTGCTGCTTAGAAAATGAATTTGGAAACTGACATATAGCAAGCCAGAAAATTGGTTTACCTTATCTACTGCTGTTAAAAGATTGGCAATCTTTCCTTGAGTTTCAGGCAAATCAACGGGTTTTTTTTCCTCCATTATAAGAATGAATGCTCAGAAGATAGGGCAGGTAGAGAATTCACTGAATCATTGAGCAAGATTAAACCAGACTCAGCACCAATGAGTTAATTGAGGACTTAAAAGCTGACAGAGTTAGATAAATCTACATATATTAAATTCTAATTGAGGTTTTTTTTCCCTATAATTTTTATTTTTGGTAATTGAGCCCATCTCGGGCTTACTTCAAAGCTGGCAGGTTGGATAGCTTCCCTTTCTCTTATTCAACAAATTCTGTGCTAATTAGAACTTATACCAAAAATTTTCAAATGGAAGAATTTGATTTGCTTCTTAATTGGTAACAGTTTTCTTTCGTTTTTCTTTTTTGTAAAGGGAATTATTTTTTTTACAGGATGTAAAAACTTTAAAAATGAAAGTTTGGGCATACATATGCATTCAGGCAATAATAGCATCCTATCCCATAAAGATCCATCTCTGAGAATTTCACATGAAAATAATGGATCCCCCCCTTTTTTTTCACTTGCCAATTAATGGAGAGCGATTGAACAATTGATGGAATAAATAGTTATCATTAATACAAAAATTAGAATGTTGTCCTTTTGTCTAGCTATGTATTTTTCCATTTAAAATATTTTCAATATTAATTATCTGATAATAAATTATTTGGGGATGAATTGTTGTATTGTGAGCTTCAGTAGAGAGAAGAAACACAAATAAAAGAAATTAAAATGTAAATTAAGAACTTATAAAGCCCTTTGCTGATAGAAATCAATATTCATGCCCAGTGTATAGTGCATCATTTTTAATATGTCTAATTGTGAAAACTGTTGCGAGTTTCATCAGCGTTAAATGGCGAGATTAAAAGTTATTGTCAGTTATGGTATTTTACTTAAAAATGAGTTTTGGGATGTGTCAAATTAATTCTATTCCATAATTTTTGTTGCTTTTCATTCTAGCATTAGCCACATGATTAAATTTATAGTATATAATATGATTAAAGTTTATACATTGTTGTAATTAGGAAATTTATTTATATTTACCTAATCTTTTTATTTTTTATAAATAACTCAAGGTGATGAACATACCTAATGTTCATGTATCACAATGTAAAAAAGACATTGAGACTCTAGAAAGAGTGCATAGAAGAGCAACAAAGATGATTAAGAGACTGGAGGCTAAAACATATGAAGAAGAGTTGCTGGAATTGGGTATGTCTAGTTTAATGAAGAGAAGGACAAGGGGGGACATGATAGCAGTGTTCCAATATCTCAGGGGCTGCCACAAAGAAGAGGGAATCAAGCTATTCTCCAAAGCACCTGAAGGCAGGACAAGAAGCAATGGATGGAAACTAATCAAAGAGAGAAGCAATTAGAACTAAGGAATTTCCAAGAAATTTCCTGGCAGAACAATTAACTAGTGGAACAACCTGCCTCCAGAAGTTGTGAATGCTTCAATACTGGAAGTTTTTAAGAAGAGATTGGACAACTGTTTGTCTGAAATGGTATAGGGTTTCCTGCCTGAGCAGGGGGTTGGACTAGAAGACCTCCAAGATCTCTTCACTCTGTATTCTGTTATTCTGTTATTCAAATACCCATTCATCCTCCTATTTTCCACTCAACAGTAGCCTTCTGAAGTTAGTTGGGCTTAGAGCAGGGATGTCAAACTGCCAGTCCACTGACCGGTTGCATCTTGCGGAGGCCATGGCCACCCCAGCCAATGCAAAAAAAGTTGCAATACATCGCAACACATCACGTGACACCTCGAGTTTGACTCCCTTGGTTAGAGAGAGTGAGTGACATGAGGTCACCCAACTTAAGGAAGGCAGACTACAAACTCAGATTCTCCTCATTTCTAAGATAGCAACTTAACCACGACACCAAACTGGCTCTCCTGAAAATTGAATTTCTAAATGCTTTTCTTTGACCATGATCAATTTTGAGATGTTGGATTAAAGAATACTTTCTTCTATTCTTGTAAGTTATGAATCAGCACAGTCCTATTTAGCCCATGCTCGAGAACTAGACTAAGCTTCACATGTTATATCTTCTGTTAACCTTTATTACATTCTTTAACCAGGAATAATTAAATAAATCTCCATGACAGAAAAAAGATTTTATATTATTCTTTATGTTTATTTCTAGCAGTGCATTTCAAAACACCATGTTAATTTCAGCATTTAAAATATTATGTTAACTAAACCTCAGAGAACATTTACATCTGTGAGTGAAGGCAGATTTTATCTTGATTTCTTCCTCAGTTGTGTTCCATACTTTTCTATGGAGTTAAAAGTCTTTTCTCCAAACTCTGACAAGCTGCTAAATTCTAGAACCTTAAGGGAAGAATCCAGTTCCTGCCCAAACTGTAGATCAATCTCAGCCCAATTGATGAATTTCAGTTATTTTTCCCCCCAATGTGGGGATTCTTCAACAGAGATGTTATACCCTTGTAAGTGTGTTTTCTTATGCTGTATACATTTACCCACCTGTGGTTTAAAGAATAAAAAACAATCAATACAGAAACAAAAACAATTGAAATGCAGTTTTGTACCACTGGTCTTCCCTCTAACAAAATGATTCTTCTTCTTTTCTCTCACACAGACATCCCAGTCTTTTATTTTGTCCTAATACAAACTGTGGCAGTAATTCAAGATAGAACCTCACATTGGAAAATTGCTCTGTCTCAACACCTTGAACAGAACTGAAGCTTCAGAATGAACTGATTTGATTCCAACAGCTACTGTGGTCAACAGGAGCCCTTTCCTGCATCCTGATTGAAGTGAAGTCATGTTCTGATTCACATACTCTGAATGTGGGTTTCAATCAATGCTTTAACAAATCAGGGTCCCCTTGAAAGCCTGCACTGCCTTCAATGATGTCTGCTAGCAAACATATTAAAAACATTGTGAGTGATCATAGCAACTGTGTTAGGTTAAATAACTTGTAACTCATATTTAAAGTCACGGTGTGCAAGCTGGGCGGGTACATACATTGGTTGAATAAATAAATAAAGTAAGCCAACTTAATTTGGTAATCTGACAAACTCAGACATGCAGAGATCTTTTGTTAACCAAAAGTTTTATCTAAATATCTCAAAGATTAAAATAACAACAACAAAAAGAAACAGTTATTTCTCTAGGAGCCATACAAATAAACAGACACTGTCTCTCTGTCTGCCTTCTGCTTTTGATGTTTAAAAAGCTGGCTTTGCAATGCAGCAGCAAAGTTATAATATGTTTCTATCATCCGGTGATTAATTAGTTTCCTGCTTGCAAAATAAAATTTCTGCTACTACCGTATGTCCATGTGTTCCTAACTTAATCTATATCTCAGTGTATATAGCAATTACCAATTCTCCCCCTCTATTAGTTAACCAAAGGCTTTAATTACACTTAACTAGCAATATTTTGTGGCTAGCAGAATATTGATCGTCTTCTCGGATTTTCTTCAGGATTTCTTTTCCCTCTCTGGTCAAGCAGACAGCATTTTTTGAAGTTGTTGAAACTTCCTACGTGTTCAACAAATGTAACTTTCCATCCTTCCAAAGTCTTAGGTGGTCTTCAGACTATTATGGAATCCGATAAACCAGACTTCCTAAATCTGTCAGTTTGCCAGCCATGGTCTTTTTCCTAAGTCCAACAACTCCAATTCTTTTCTTGTCAGTTCATCAGTCTGTTTTCACTTCCTTTCTCCTGTATGTCAAAACTCTCTCTGTGTGAAAAGTCCTTATGTGCTACAATTTCAGGCTCTTTCAGATGAGCCTATAATCCTCCAAATATAGTTGGGAGATCATGCTACAGGATAGCAGATCATGCTTACTTGCTATTTTCCATTACTATTCAGTTTCATCTATGATGCTTAATTAAAGTTGCTACTATTTTTGATTGACACCAAATCTGTAATAGATACAAGGCAGTGAAGTACCACATGTTCCTCTCCATGCCGAAGACACCCATCCCTGTTATATTCAGTCTCTATGGAGGAATAACAGTTCTACTCACTTTAAAAAAAATAAGAAATTACACATTTCTCCATAAGTAATAAAACATGAGATTTGAAATCATATGAATAAAAGGGAGCAAGGAAAGTAATTATCCATTCCCCTAATCACCATACCACAGGATATAGTAAACAGCTAAAATTTTATTTGCAATGAGCTTGACTCTGAACGACTTCCTGTTGTTTTCCTGGCAGCAACAAGAAATAACCTATTTCTAGGATGGGTCTTTTTTTCAGCTAAATTAGCCTACAGTCCTGTTATACCCTAGTGATCTTCTAAGTACTAAGTATATCCAACTGGGCTGAGCTTTTCCAAGCTCAGCAAAGGTTGTCTAGGTGCTGCCAGCTAGATATTGATGCTCTATAGGGGAGGTCATTGAGAATAACTAACATTGTGGTTCCCAACTTTTCTGAAGTTTCATAGGAACTACCGAGACCAGAATCGGAAAATCAATGGCCCATTCACTGGATGCAAATTATAGCACGTTCCCAGGACAAAAGAAAAATAAGCTGACTACACCGTGATAGAAAATCTGTTTGTGCTCTGATAAATGACATAGATAGGATTGTACAGAGTATTTCTATGGGAAAAGAAGTGTGAACGAGGGAGCAAAAAGTGACATAGATGGGTAGGGACCTATATGCGAGAGAAAGAAAATAAAAGAGCAGAATAATGATTAAATAAGAAAGGAAGGAAGACAGAATATTAGGGGCTCCTATCCATGCCTATAAATAGTGTATGAACCACAAAATATGACCTATGAAGAAAACAGAACTATTCTCTATCATGGATTGGAGGCCTTCATAAATGTTTAAGGACCATGGTAAAGTTTGTATCATCCATCCCATAGGATTTGAAGTTATATAAGTATAACTTACTTCCATATAGGTAATCCTCATTTAGTGAATGCCACATTTAGCAACCATTTGCAGATACAGCCACTTCCAGTTTCTTCGTAGATGTAACTGCATGCATAGCCAGCTTGCTTGGCCACACCCTGGCCTTTCAAGGATATGCTGACATCCAGCTACCTTAGCCTGCCTTGCCCCCTTCTTATCCTCAATATAAAAATGGAGAAACTAACCCAGAGGTTATGCTAGGGATTGGGAAGACAAGCAAAGAAGGAAAAGCTGCAGTTGAACAAGGGACTAGGAAGCAGTGACTAAGTATCATTAACAATGAAAGGAAGTCAAAAAGATGGTGTTGAAGTTGCAACTATTGTTAAGAGCTCCCTCTAAAGCCAGTGAAAGGTAATAACCATGGCTCTGACATCCAGCAGCCAGGATCAGTCAAAACTCTTAGACTCTTCTTTGGAGTTCAACTTGTTAGTTCAGCTTGACATTCAGCAGCAACTCTACTTGAAGCTTGGCGGCTCCTCTGCCCTGCAGTTGCATATACACAAGGAACAACCAAGTTGAGATTTCACAAAATTCCCAATGTGGGCAAACTAATAGGAGGACTATAGTATATGCTGCTTTAAGCCATAAGAAACAGGTAGAAAAAGGCTTAAGTAAGCCCAAGGGATCCTAGGTGAGTAGGCCAGCTCATTAGAACAGGAAGGGTGAAGCTAACCCTGTCTAGCCATAGCGAAGGTCTTGTACGGGGAAAAGTATGAAATGAAATAAAGCTGTAGTCCATCCAGTCACAGCCAAAAGAACCAGATATGATCTGCTGTTTTTATATATATGTTGTAAGCCACTCCGAGTCTTTGGAGAGGAGGGCATAAAAATCTAATAAATAAATAAATAAATAAATATTTTATTCAAAGACTTACTAATGCACACCTTCTCTCTCTCTCTCTCTCTCTCTCTCTCTCTCTCTCTCTCTCTCTCTCTCTCTCTCTCTCTCTCTCTCTCTCTCTCTCTCTCTCATGCTTTGTATTATATGTACACACACCTGTATGAGGTATAAGTAGGTCAATAGCACCCACCTTGATGTGGTTCTTTGATTTGTGAATACAGGAGAGCATATTTGGGATAATATAATTAAAGGAACTATTATATATTTATAAATGCAGGAGGAGTCTGGAAGCATCCTACCTCTCTACCTATTTACAATATCTATCAAAAGACATAAACTTTTGTGAATTATGTTTATTTCATAAAATGCTATAGAGTAAACTAGACTGATATCGGATTGAAACTGGGATGCAGTGGTGGGGGATGAAGGTAAAGACAGGGTTTGTTGTGCACATGCAGGTTCCATGTACAACAGATCATACATATATATCAGATGAATACAGAGATACATCAGTGAACAACTGAAAAGTGTTAATAACTAGAATATGGAATGTCTATAGAGATTCTCAGTCATCCAGGTCATAGTTGTCCCAAAGATGCTATTTCACTAGGCAACTGGACTTTCTTGTTTTTCCTTTGAAGAGATTTCATTTCTCATCCAAGAAGCTTCTTCAGCTCTGACTGGATGGTGGGAATGGAAGGATTTATATTCCTTGCAGACAGGTGGTCATTTGCACTCTTTTAGAGAGTCGTTGAGGCCATTTGGAGGTTTATCTGAGGTTTACCTGACATAAGTACTAGAATTATATCAAGGGGAATACAACATAAAATCAAGAGAACTGATTTTATGATTCAGAGGGACAGCTGTCAATAGTTTTCCTATTTATAGTTATAGTTATCCAAAAGATTCAAAGTAGACAAAAGAATTTATAATACTGAATATTCTGAGACTGACTTTCAAATAGAATTGTGTACAAATGAAGAATATATGGTTGCTAAGATGTATAAACTTTTATTAAAATTTGCAATAGAAGAACAAGTGAAAGAATGTATGATAAAATGGATTAAAGATTGAAATTTACACAAAGTTATAATTTTTAAAATAAGATTTTTATAAAAACATATATCATTAGTATAATTCACAAAAACATATCTATAATATGTAAAGGTACTTCAAATCTATACTGGAAATGTAAACAATAAGAAGGGTCATTTTATTGTGCTTGTTAGACATGGAAGAAGAGCTAGAGGTTTTTGTGTTCAAATACATAACATTGATTCAGAGCATTTTAAATATTAATATAGTTGGAACAAGTCATGGAATTTGTATGTATGTATGTATATGTATGTAGATAGATAGATAGATAGATAGATAGATAGATAGATAGATAGATAGATAGATAGAGAGAGAGATAGAGAGATAGAGAGATAGAGAGATAGAGAGATAGAGATAGAGATAGAGATAGAGATAGAGATAGAGATAGAGATAGAGATAGAGATAGAGATAGAGATAGAGATAGAGATAGAGATAGAGATAGAGATAACTGCAGTTAGATTATTGTTTGCACAAAAAGGGAAAGATATGGCAATATTTACAGTGGAAGAATGGTTGGGATGATGTTGAGATCCTCAAATTGACCTGTTTGATTAAAGAAATGATAACATCAATGTTTATTGCTGACTGGAAGTCCTTTTTGACCTTTTGTGTAAAACAAAAAAAAATGTAACTTCAGATCTATAATTTTGACAATTAGGACAGATTATAAAAAGAAGAGAGTTATGATTTAACATTAGAAAAAGAAGTAAATTTACAATTCTACTTATAACGGCTATAATAAAGATGAGAAACCATTTTTGTATCCTTTTTTTTTCTTGTATGTAAAATTGTTGAGCCTTTAGAAATGCAGTTAGTCTTCATCTTCAAAGGCTCTATGCATTTTATTTTGTCCTTCTATTGGTGGCCATTTCAGAGTGCATTTAAAAATGAAAAAAAGCCGTTTGTATTCAGTCAGTTTAGTGCTCCTGAGCACCATGGATGTAAGCCACACTCCTTCTGCAGAAGTATATTTGAACTTCTTGCTTCACCTGTTGGCTACAGCTTCTTGATCCATTTTATATTTCAGGTATAAAAAAAAGATGAATTGTTTTACCAAGCAAGGGTATATGAATAACTCATGATTACAAATCTCATGGCAGGCAAGATTTTTTTGTCTTTTTCTGGGCATCTCTCCCAAGCAGCAGCTCTTGTTTTCTTTGGGTAATAGTCTCATTTACTTGGTAGAAACTGATATTCTTTTTTTGTTCTTGTTGCTTTTTTTTTGGCAGCCAAGTTGTGAAGGAAGTAGAGAAGAGGGTGTAAATAAATACATAGATAAAGGGGCCCCAGTTGATATTGTATATCTTGACTTTCAAAAGGCTTTTGACAAAGTCCCTCACCAAAGGCTCCTAAAAAAGCTCTCCAGCCATGGAATTAGAGGACAGGTCTTGTCCTGGATTGGTAACTGGCTAAATTGTATGAAGCAAAGGGTGGCAATAAATGGACAATTCTCCGGATGGAAAGAAGTGAGAAGTGGTGTACCCCGAGGTTCAGTTTTGGGGCCTTTACTTTTTAATTTATTCATCAATGATCTGGATGTAGAAGTTAATAGTGAGGTAGCCAAGTTTGCTGATGACACTAAATTGTTCCGGGTTGTGAAAAGTGAAACTGATTGTCGGGAGCTCCAGAAGGATCTCTCGAAATTGTGTGAGTGGGCAACAAAGTGGCAAATGCATTTTAACCTAAACAAGTGCAAAGTTATGGACATCGGGGCAAAGAACCCCAATTATACTTACCAACTGATGGGGACCAAACTTTCTGAGACAACCCAAGAAAGGGATCTTGGGGTTTTGGTGGACAGCTCGATGAAGATGTCAACCCAATGCGCAGCAGCAGTAAAAAAAGCAAATTCCATGCTTGGCATGATTAGGAAGGGAATCGAAAATAAGTCAGCAAGTGTTGTATTGCCTCTGTACAAATCGATGGTGAGACCACACTTGGAGTACTGTGTACAGTTCTGGTCACCGCACCTCAAGAAGGATATAATGGAACTGGAAAAGGTGCAAAAAAGGGAAACAAGAATGATGAAGGAAATGGAGCGCCTCCCTTATGAAACCAGATTGCAACGCCTTGGTTTCTTCAGCCTTGAAAGACGGCGTTTAAGGGGTGACTTGATCGAAGTGTATAAAATCATGCATGGGATAGAAAAGGTGGATAGAGAAAAATTCTTTTCTCTATCACACAATACCAGGACAAGGGGGCACTCCCTAAAGCTCATAGCTAAGAAAGTGAGGACAAACAAAGGGAACTATTTCTTCACCCAGAGGGTTGTTGATTTATGGAATTCATTTCCTGAAGGGGTCATGACAGCTGTCAGCCTTGACAGCTTCAAGGCAGGGCTAGATAGATTCATGGATGCAAAGTGTATCGATGGTTATTAAAACGGATGTCCATGTGCCGCCTCTATGTTGGTTGAGGCAGGCAGGATTCCCTTGGGTACCATTTGTTGGGGGTCAAGGGAAAGGGAGGGTTTTGCCTTCTCTTTCTGCTCAAGATCCCCATGTACAATTGGTGGGCCACTGTGTGACACAGAATGCTGGACTCGATGGGCTTTGGCCTGATTCAGCATGGCTCTTCTTATGTTCTTATGTTCTTAAAGTGGAGGAGATCTTTCAGTTTAACTCTTAAAATAAAGGGGAGGAAGAAGAGTCAGGTCAGGTCTCTTGTTGACTGCAAGGTTAAATTTAGGCATAAACAGCTTAGATCAGTGATGACAAACCTTTTAGAGACCAAGTGCCCAAAAACTGGCCTTGCCCCCATTCTACCTCCTGCCCCACCCCTGCCCCTCCCCCACCCCATTCCCTGCCCCGCCTGCCTGCAGGGCCACTCACTGCTTTCAGGACCCGCCATAGATCACCCAGGCAGCCCAGCAGTGCCATGGCAGCCACACCCTCTGTCCACCCCCGCAGCATCAACTGTGCATGATGGGGCATGAGAGCAAAGTCTTGTCTACATTGCCTGGCTGCCATGTCCTTGGCTGCGCTGCTTCACATTCGCCGCGCTCAGGGGCAACTGTCTTCCAGGAGGGCTGCTGGTGAGGGGGTCATGGGGGAGGCAAGACTGGGGCAAAGGCATGTATGCCATAGGTTCATTACCACTGGCTTAGATTAAGTCAGTTCTTTTTAAAAACATTTTTGAAAGAATTAATTTGTGTAAATAGACTGACTAGAATTTTTTTTCTTCTCCTTGGAGAGTGTGTGAGAGATTAAAGTATTTGATTCTTTAAAAGGTAGGAAGAGAGTGCCTAGTAATTTCTCTTTGCATTCCTTTCAGTCTGCCTACTCCCAAGGTAAAAGAAAAACAATACATCAGTACCTGAGTTCAGGTGAAGGCAGCTTAGGAAGACAACACAACAAATGCATCCATAATGGGAGATTTCAAAAGTATTTTAATTTTCTTTTCTCTGCTAGTTTCCGCCCCCCCCTAAAGCTGACTCACTGCTATCATTCAGCATGAAACAAAATTCCATCTATATTAGTGAACAGAGGGTAAAATGAAGGCAGCAAAAAGTTTCTTTAGTATTTCCATTGTTCCCTCTGGCGGAAATGCTCAGAATATTTTGAGTCTTGGTTCAGCAACACAGGTAAGATTGAAATGTATTTGGTCAGAATGCAGCCATCTGCAAATGTTTCCGTGGAATAAACCAGATGGGATGATTCGTTGCAAGTGCAGGCCCTGACTGAGTGCTAAACCAGTCTGCAGCTTCCAGCTATGAGCTCTCCAAGGTGCTAACAAGAATTTATTCTTCCAGAGTCAGAACATGCCTCAGCCAGGTTGACTTCTTTAGAAATCCTCAGCCAGCATAATTATATTAAAACTCTTGGCAGGATATTGAAACAAAGCAAAAAGGCTATTTTACAGTTGCAAACAAGCAAACATCCATGAGATCAAAACTGAAATTGTAAGGAAATGCTACAGGGCAATGTTGCTAATTATATATTCTTGATGAAGCTGAAATGTTCGTGGGATTATTACTATTATTATTTTGTCCAAAATTTAGAATTACACTTCAGTTGTAGCTGCCTGGAGGATATCTTGTGAGCACTGAGATAAATATGTTTATACAACCAAGGGGGAAAACGTATAATCCTGAAGCAGAAATAAAGACAAAGACAAAGGAACCACATATAAATTCCAGATAATTAAGCTTTCAACGCTTATTACTAATTTATAATTCTTAATTACATTTTCTTAGATCATATGCCTGAATGCTTAGGCAGATACAAACATTCTGATTCTTTCCAACCCAATTCTTGTTCCTAGCATTTTTGCTGCAAATGTCAGGTCCATTTTGGAAGGAGAGTGGAGGGGTGGGGAAGATTTGGAAAGATATTGATTACCCAAGCCTGACACTGTGGTCTGAGAGAGAATGACTGGCCCAAAATCACCTGGTTAGCTTTCATGCCAAAGGCAGGAATAGAACTCACAATCTCCTTGTTTTTAGTTCAAAACCATTAGACTAGATTGACTCTTGATTTTGTTTCCAACTCAAATAACCTGAATAAAATTCCTTTTCAGATTTTGCCTGATGGGATGTTATAAAAAAAAGTGGGCCTAATAACTGATTGATTGAAGAGGAATGAATGGTTGGAGCACTCCTACCCTGTTTATTTTTATGTAATTTATGTTCTTCTGTATTCTTCAAAGAGCCTGAGCAGTTAACAGTAATTATACAAACCATGTAGAATATTAAAATATTCATATTAAAATACTGATGGTGATATCATGGAGCAATTTTATAAATACCTAAAATAGGTTATCCTAGATATGTACAGTAAAAAAAAGGAATTTTGCTTTGTTTTCAAACACAACTTTTCTAGATATTAACTATTACCTAAGCCAGCTCCATCACAAAATTTATCACAACATTTTACAGTTACCTAGAAGTAATACTTACTGTAACTCCCAGAGTTCAATCTGCCTGATTTTCTGGATAGTGAGTGATGTAGGTAGTAAAATTTTCAAATTGACTATTCAACATATACTAGATGATATGTTGGTGCTGTTTAAGCATTATAACACCTGCTCAAATAGCATTAAATCTTTCGTGTTCTCATTTTTTTCTTCAAGTAAATATAACTAAACTAAAGCTGAGCTTTTCACCACTTAGAAATGTCAGAGTGTAAAACTGCGTAACTGATTGTTTCTAGTGTTCAGCCTTCAAAGTCTTCTCTTATCATGTTTTTGTCAGATGCAAATAACCAGACCCACACATGAAGAATTCAGTTAGCTGTTTTATTGTTCAAACTTATACACAGGAATCTTTTCAGACTGATGGTTTATACTTGGGTAAGACTAGACAAGGTTTTATAGCATTCAAGCAGGGTAAGTCAGACTTTGCCCTCTGGTGCCATGTAGGCTCGACAGTTCCCTCAGCACCTGGAGGAATCGTCGTACCTGGACCCGTTCCAGTCGGGCTTCAGGCCAGGTTACAGAACGGAAACAGCTTTGGTCGCATTGGTGGATGATCTCTGGCGGGCCCGGGACAGGGGTTGCTCCTCTATCCTGGTGCTATTGGACCTCTCAGCGGCTTTTGATACCATCGACCATGGTATCATGCTACGCCGGCTGGCGGGGCTGGGTATAGGGGGCACCGTGCTTCAGTGGTTCTCTTCCTTCCTCTCTGGCCGGATGCAGTTTGTGTTGACAGGGGGTCAGAGGTCGACCCCGAGGCCCCTTGATTGTGGGGTACCTCAGGGGTCGGTCCTCTTGCCCTTGTTGTTCAACATTTATGTGAAGCCGCTGGGTGAGATCATCCGAGGTTTTGGGGTGGAATTCCATCAGTACGCTGATGATACTCAGCTGTACATTTCCACCCCGAACCACCCAAATGAAGCTCTTGACATGCTGACCCAATGCCTGGAGGCCGTGCGGATCTGGATGGGGAAGAACCGTCTCAAGCTCAACCCCTCCAAGACCAAGTGGCTGTGGTTACCATCGTCCCGGTACAACCAGCTGACTCCATCGCTGTCTATCGGGGACGAGTCAGTGGCCCCCACGGGAAGGGCTCGCAACTTGGGAGTCCTCCTAGATTCATGGCTGTCCCTTGAGGACCATCTGACGGCCGTGGCCGGGAGGATGTTTTACCAGATTCGTCTGGTACACCAGTTGCGCCCCTTCCTAGATAAGGACGCGCTACGCACGGTCACCCATGCCTTCATCACTTCCAGACTGGACTATTGTAATGCTCTCTACATGGGGCTCCCCTTGAAGTGCACGCGGAGGCTTCAACTGGCGCAGAATGCGGCCGCAAGGGTGGTAGTGGGGGCACCCTGGCGGGTACGAATGGCCCCCATCCTGCACGAGCTGCACTGGTTGCCGGTGGCTTTCCGGGTGTACTTCAAGGTACTGGTTACCACTTTTAAAGCGCTCCATGGCATAGGACCCAGTTATTTACAAGACCGCCTTCTGCCAGTAAATACCTCCCATTGACCAGTTCGCTCCCACAGAGAGGGCCTTCTCAGGGTGCCATCGGCTAAGCAGTGTCGGCTGGTGGTGCCCAGGGGGAGAGCCTTTTCTTTGGGGGCACTGACAATGTGGAACGAGCTGCCCCCAGAACTCTGGATATGTCATGATCTCCGCACCTTCAGAAGAGAATTGAAGACACATCTCTTCAATCAAGCCGGCCTGGCCTAGATCTCCTCGGGTTTTAAATTTTTAAACAAGGCTGTTCGGGTTTTAGAATTGGGTTTTTAACAGGTTTTTAGTAACAGCCTTGTATTTATTTAATTTAGTTTAATTTTAAATATTTATAGTTATTATATGTTTTTATTGGGTTGTAAACCACCCCGAGAGGGGCAGTATAGAAATTTAATAAATAAATAAAATAAATAAATAGGGATTCCAGACTAATGTCTTATTTGACTCCTCCTCCTGGTTCAGCCAGTCTCAACAGTTTCTGTTTGATCCATAACATTGATCCAATGAGAAAATGTCTTATACTTAGTTTCAAAATCTTCATATTTTAGTAGGATTTTAAATAATCCACAGGAATTATTCTGGTAGCCATTTTTAAAATCTTATTTCTACCTTTAGTCAATTTGTAACTTTCCATAATTAATGTTCTAATTATCTTGTTTCTGTTTATTTCACACTTTTTTTAAAAAAAGGTCTTAAATATACATATAACTTATTTTGTTACTGATCGATAGAGAATCATCCAGTATAATGAAACTTATCATTCTGAAAGTTTTTAATTTCCAAAAATCAATAAGTCTTTTCAAGAAGTGATTAAGCAAATCCAGTGTTGGGTTTAATATGAAGGTTTCGAACCATGGCTTGGCCAAAGCTGACTCTCTCGGTTCCCAGAGCTCTAAAATCTGCTGAAGACTGCTATTTTAAAGTCTCCTGTTAGGTAGCCTTTGTGTGGAACACTTATGAGTGATCCTCCCCTTTATCCAGAGAGGGACTATTCATTTGCTGGGTCCATGTTCCACTGTAATCATTAGAGGTTTGGAAGTCCAAAAGCGGCCTGGCTTCTCAAACTGGGAGCTTTCCCATGCTACTGCTAGGGCAAAGAATGCTTAAATCCCAAAGATTTTGAACTCTGTGAGTGCAGCTAGTCAGAAGCGAGCTGAGCAACTTAAAATGTTAGTCCCACTTGAGCTATTTTGTTCTTTTGTTCTGAAAAGCATGTCTCATTCATAAACTGTCTGCTGTGCAAATGAAGGTCCTGAAGTTAATTTCTGTAGTACATGCTGCTCAGCTAAATTCTGCTTTGCTTAAGATCCAGTGATCAATAAATGAAGTAATTACCTATGTCATCAGTGTCAATCACGATAATTTTGACAGAAAAGGTATGACCAAATATTGTCTATCCATGACTGAAAAAGATTTTGCAGAATATGTCAAACTTTGTTTTGGCTTCCAAGCCTTTAGAAGGGGAAATAGTGTTGTGTAACAGCACACACACTTTGTTAGTAAATTGATGTACATGGATTTCCTCTAAGTTCAATAGCACATACTCCTAGGAAAGATTGTATCATTAGGTAATGTGTTGAGCACATGTAGCATTTCTTCTACAAGATGCACTGAGTCAGATCTGTGTGGAATTGTATCCTGAAACCACTGTCTTTTACATTTTAAGCAGTCCTTATTATTTCCCAATTAGAATGTATCTAAAAATGATCAACTAATATTTTCTGCTTATCTGCATGTATCACCTTTTTTAAAAGGAGGGGGGAAATGGCTCAGTGGTTAAAGATGGAGTTCCAGATTTATTATGTATCTGTCTGTCTCTCTATTTTCATCATCATCATCTATCATGTGTTTCTATCTAGCTAATCTCTCTCTCATCTATCTGTCTATCTATCTATCTATCTATCTATCTATCTATCTATCTATCTATCTATCTATCTATCTATCTATCTATCTATCTATCTATCTATCTATCTATCTATCTATCTATCTATCTATCTATCTATCTATCTATCCAGTGCCGGAACTCACACACATCATACAACCCGCCTTGCCTACCCTACAAGGTTCCATCCAAAAAAGGTGCCGGAACTTCATTCTGGGCGTTCTATGAGAAAAAAAGCCCTCTATCTATCTATCTATCTATCTATCTATCTATCTATCTATCTATCTATCTATCTATCTATCTATCTATCTATCTATCTATCTATCTATCTATCTATCTATCTATCTATCTATCTATCTATCTATCTATCTATCTATCTATCTATCTATCTATCTATCTACCTACCTACCTACCTACCTATCTATCTATCTATCTATCTATCTATCTATCTATCTATCTATCTATCTATCTATCTATCTATCTATCTATCTATCTATCTATCTATCTACCTACCTACCTACCTATCTATCTATCTATCTATCTATCTATTCAGCTGCCTATCTAACTAAAAACAACTCTGGACAGCATACAACAAAGCTAAAACAGTGAATACATAAAAGTACATCATTATTAATTATAAAAAAGTTTTAAAAACTATAAAACAGAACAAACAAAGATATAACAGATGAAGGGATGTTAATAATAACAGAGCAAAGTCACAAATTCACCCATCCCTTAGTATCCTTAGGCTTGCTGACCTAACCAGGTCTTAAGGGTCTACCAGAAGCTTAGAAGTGATGAAACCAACCTTACCTTGTAAGAGGGGAGAGAATATTCCATAATGTGGGCACCACCATAGAAAAGGTGGATCACTTAGGGCATGCCACATGTAGCTCCTTAGCCAATGGGACTCATAGCACACCCTCTCTACTAGATCTAGTGGGATGGGTAGATGAAATGTGAGAGAGGCAGTCCCTCAAATAATCCAGCCCCATGTCATGAAGGGGTTTAAAGCACAACACCAGTATCTTGAATTGGACCCATAAAGAGACTGGCAACCAGACCATTTCATGAAGCAAAAGTGTAATGCGTGTTCTACAAAACCACACTGCTTATGCCACCACATTTTTAACCAGATGAAGTTTCTGGATACTCTTCAAGGGAAACTCCAAGTAGATCCCACTCCAAGTAGATCTACATAGGAGGTGAGCAGGGCATAAGTGACCACGAACGAAGCCTCTTGATCTAGGAGTGGTGCATAGTAAGAAGTTGTACATTGCTAGTCTTGCTAGTCACAACTGCCACTTGCACCTACATTTAATAAAAGTATTCTATTTAGCTTCTTTATTTTAAGCATGCTATTAAAATGACATTGCTTGCTACTGACTTTATGGAAACACAATTTCCTAAAAACCATATTTGTCATTGTTGTTTTCCCTTTTTTGGCATGTTGTTTTCACATTCAAACATGCTTCCATTACACTCATTAATAAATGGTTGCTGTTCTGATACTTTAATTATATTAAATGTCTTGCTGTTTTGAAAGACAGCAAAGCAACCCTCCATTTTTGTGGCAAAATAACTGATGGAACATAATTTGTACTTGTTAATAATACTTAAAATATACTCTAGATAGGCTGAGCTTGTCAGATTGGCAAAGATGCAGAAGTGCACTGACAAACTACCCAGTGACTATGCTGCTCTTTGAAGATCTTGTTTTAGTTCTCTTTTTCAAGTTGTTTCTTGACTCTGTACCAAATGGGGGGAAATGTAGTTTGCTATTTCACAGTTGTTACTTTGCAGTTTTTAATACTCATTTTAGCAAATGTATGTTTTCCATTGAATTTTATGGAGGCTGTGTGGATCTGGATGGGGAAGAACGGTCTCAAGCTCAACCCCTCCAAGACCGAGTGGCTGTGGTTACCGTCGTCCCAGCATAATCAGCTGATTCCATCGCTGTCTATTGGGGGCGAGTAAGTGGCCCCCACGGGAAGGGCCTGCAACTTGGGAGTCCTCCTAGATTCACGGCTGTCCCTTGAGGACCATCTGACGGATGTGGCCGGGAGGATGTTTTACCAAATTCATCTGGTACGCCAATTGCGCCCCTTCCTAGATAGGGACGCGCTATGCACGGTCACCCATGCCTTCGTCACTTCCAGACTGGACTATTGTAATGCTCTCTACATGGGGCTCCCCTTGAAGTGCACGCGAAGGCTTCAACTGGCGCAGAATGCGGCCGTGTGGGTGGTAGTGGGGGCACCCTGGCAGGTACAAATGGCCCCCATCCTGCGCGAGCTGCACTGGTTGCCGGTGGCTTTCCGGGTGCGCTTCAAGGTACTGGTTACCACTTTTAAAGCGCTCCATGGCATAGGACCCAGTTATTTACAAGACCGCCTTCTGCCAGTAAATACCTCCCATTGACCAGTTCGCTCCCACAGAGAGGGCCTCCTCATGGTGCCATCGGCTAAGCAGTGTCGGCTGGTGGTGCCCAGGGGGAGAGCCTTTTCTGTGGGGGCACCGACGATGTGGAACGAGCTCCCCCCAGAACTCCGGACGTGTCATGATCTCCGCACCTTCAGAAGAGAATCGAAGACTCATCTCTTCAATCAAGCCGGCCTGGCCTAGACCTCCTCGGGTTTTTATGTAAATCTCTATGTAAATTTTTTAAACAAGGTTGTTCGGGTTTTAGAATTGGGATTTTAACAGGTTTTAGTAACAGCCATGTATTAATTTAATTTATTTTTAAATATTTATTATCATTATCTGTTTTAATTGGGCTGTAAACCGCCCCGAGTCCTATGGGAGAGGGGCAGTATAGAAATTTAAGAAATTAAATTAAATTAATTAAATTTATTGAAGTCTGATCTTGGAAATTTATGAAAGACCAGCATATGCACCCTAACTAAATAAGCAAACACCATCATATTAAAAAGGTAACGTTACTCCAGTGCCTATATTGAATTTCTAATCATTCAGTTTCTGAAATTGTCCAGCTTCAGAAAATGTATGGAATCAGATATTCTTAGAACATAAAATTGCTTGTCATTAAATATATATTTTCCCCCATCTCCCACTCCCATCCCAGCTTCCCGGTCTCAATGTCAGAAGGGTAATTAATTCAGCTACAGTAATTATGGATGTCCCACCCACTAAAACCACAATATGAAAACAAAAAAGAAAACAAAATGTAAAACACAGTGATCCCTATTAAAAAAAATGATTCTTACATTCTTGTACAAATGCACTTTAGAATGTGTGTAGACATTTGATGGACTGTGTGAGTGCTTTTGTCTTGGGCTTCTGCTTTTCTGCCTCTCTTTCTACAATATTTCTTATTAAATAGCTGTCTTCACAAACTATACTTTTTCCCTATAAAGTGTTTGCCATCTTTACAATAAAGCAGTGAGAAATAGTTATACACTAAAAAAATGATGTCATTCATTCTGAACTCCACGGCAGAGGACAAATGTTTTAGCATCATTATTCTTCCAGGGTTGTGTTAAGTGAACATTTGAAATCCAAGGTTCCTTAGTGACTATTTCACATTTAAGGATTCATCACACATCTGATGGATAAAGCTCTTACCAACATGTTTTCCCTGTTTATGTAGAATTTATCATACTAAACTAGAAAGTGCCAAATCTACTTAAACACAAGCTCTTTCTTTCAAACTTATAAGGCATACTTGCACACTCTTGCATGTGGACTTTGCTTGCCATTATAAATCTTCTTCATCATCTCTTTCCTGAAAAGAAAGTGAAAACCTCTCTGCTTTTATTTTTTCTACTGACAGATTTGAAGTTGCTTGTTATACACAAAACAGAAGTTTTAGTCCTAAAAAATTTACAAAGCTGGCTTTAAGTTGGTTCACTTTATATATTTATATATAAACGTTTCCAGCTTTTTAGTGTCATTAGGGATCCCTATTAAGTAGATGCAGAAATGAACGAATCAGTCTGCAGATTTGAGCACCTCAGTGGTGTAAGCCCAAACAATTCTATTGCAATCCCTGGGCTTCAGATCAAACAAAAAGCTCAATTGAACCCAGATATGCTTGTATTTTAAGAAATGTATATGCTCAGGAATAAACATCACAGCTACTTGATTGGGGGTGGGGGAAGGCAAATGATTATAAAGTACCATTCACTGTATATTGTCATGATTCCGACAGATGAAACTCTTCAAAAGAACTTTGAGGCATTGTTTACCTTAAAGAATCTTTATTTTGAGTAGCATAATATCGGCACTGCATAATCGAAGCCAAAAACTGAATTCCCCTCCCCTGAGCACATAGTATCAAAGCATAATTCCCTCCTCCAATTAACAGTCATAAATCACATTTCCCAATTAGCTTGAAGTGTGAGAGTCCTCTCCAGTTCTCCAGCAGCCAGCCCACAAATTCCTTATTAGCTATGGTTATAATAACCTTGTTTCTCACTCTAGGTTTAATGTTGTTATGTCTAGCTGGACTCTCAGCATCATCTAACTTTAAAAGCAAAAGGTAAAAGATGGCTATATTTCCATCTCCTGTCAATGCAACAACATCCGATGTTAGCAGCATTGACATATTTCTTTATAAAACAGAAGTTACATGTTAGTTCTTCTAGCATTGTGTTTTAATAGGTGGCTTGGAATTATTAAAATGTATTCTCCTTACTGTAGTGGACTTTCACTTCTTTTGTGTACCACAGATCTATTACAGGTAGACCTCAACTTACGACCATTTGTTGAATAATGGTTTCCAATTACAACAGCCTCAGAAAAGTGATTTACAACCTGTCCTCAAAGTAATGACTGTCGCACTGCCATCCCTGTGGCCATGTGATTCCAATCTGGTTGCTTGACAACTAGCTTGTGTTTATGACCAGTTGCAACATCCTGTGATCACGTCATTCTGATTTGCATCTTTCCCAGCAGGTTTCCAATGAGCAGCATCAATTGGGGAAGCTGGATTCACTTAATGATCATGTGATTCATTTAATTGGATACAGTCACATGACGACTCACTTAGTGACCATATCAGTTAGCAACTGAAATTTTGGTTGTACAATTGTAGTTGTAAGTCAAGAACTACTGGCACTGAAGAAAAGGAATAAGTGGAACGTGCATTTTTTTAACAAGAACATATCTAGTTCATACTTGCTGTACTTGCACATTACATGTATAAGTAATATGTTTTGGGGTTTTGTGGTACAATTTACAAAATTGAACCATAATGTATTAAAGGAAACTGCTTGCAAATGTATTGTTTGCTAAGGAGTGCATAAAACAGGCTGTTCAGATCAATTGTGATTTGATTCAAACTAGAAAGTTGAGATTTGAAGAGGGCAAGATTCAATTTGAGTTGTGATCCATGGTGAAACAGATTTGATTTGAGACCCCTTGAGATTCAGTTTAAAGCAAACTTGTCCATTGCCTGTAAAGGAGAAGCACCAGAATGTCTGCAGCTACTTCGTCTTTGGGGCAAAATAAGATAAAATCCGTAGAGATTGTAGTTTTTTTTTTAGAGGGCATTGGCCCTGTCAAGTTGCAGCTGAATATCTTTATTTCTGCACAAGAAAAAAATATGTCCCACTCTACTAAGCAAAGTTGGCAAGCAAAGCTATCCCCAAATATTTGAGTAAGAAGATTAAAGTAAGTGAGCTGAACCAATGCAGAAAGTGCCTTGTTCCAACTTAAAATTAAAAACATTTACAAACTATATTAAAAAGCTCTTACTTTTCCAATTGCTTTTCTAATATGTCAGCCTTCATATGGTGCTAAAGAAATAGTGCTGTTAATCATCAGAGTAGCAGAACCAAGTTGAGACAATGTGATGCAGTGTGCCACAGAGTTAGCAGGACATGGGAGAAAGAAATTGGCATGGAATAAATACTGTAGCATGCATATCTTTGCCACCTGTGATCCTTGAAAACAATGCATGTTTAGGTCGGGATCTGTGGGTTTTAGCCTGGTATTGATTAAATAAACAGTAAATGTAGTAAATGTGCCCCAGTCATCCAAAATGTAAAAGCTTTCACCCAAGAATGTATACCAGACTGTTCTATTTGGAACCCAAATTCAGAATTCAGAGAAATGATTCAATCCTTTAGCTTAGTTTTTCTTTCAACCCTGACAACTTTGAGGTGTGTGGACTTGAACTTGCTGGCTAAGGAATTCTAGGAGTTAAAGTCCAAACATGTTAAAGTTGCCAAGGTTAAAAATACTGTCTTAGCTGCATTGGCAGGCACCAACACAGACATGGACCCTGTCATTAGCACAGAAAAGAGCAACTTCAATAGAAAAAAGTGAATCAAACACAAAGCAATCTTGCCATCCGAAAGGACTCTGCTAGGCACAGATTTTAATGAGGTGATAAAACACATTGACTGACTGCTCATGTTAGTGTCAAACAGCTGTCACATCACTCAGATCATCATATCACATCATATCATCCACTATTCCAGAAGTGTCAAACTGCCAGCCCACGGGCCAGATGCGTCATAGCAAAACCATGCCCACCCCATTGCCGGCAATGGAAAAAAAGTCATGATATGTCACGACACATCACGTAACATTGCGAGTTTGACACCCCTATGCTATTCCTTCTATATAGAAATTACATCACTATACAGTAGAGTGTATTCAGTCATTTAAATGGCTACAAAACAAATCAGAGCTTCTACTTTTCCTGCAGGCCCTTACATCAGTTCATGCAATTGCTACAATACTTTAATTTCAGTAAACAAGCAGTACTTAGAGCAGTAACCAGTACCCTAATCAAGGAAATACCATCTCAGACAAATGATCAAACAATGAACAACAGCCTAATTAAGAAATTACCAGTAAGAAAAAAAAACATTCCCACCAACACTGTCAAAGCACGGTATTAAAACAGAGAACAAACCTCATTCCATTCTAAATCTGAAGATGTTAGCTAGTTGGGTAATGAAACATATGCAAGTACACAACTGAGCTCAGATAGCACCAAGGATCCTACATTTTAATTTCATTCAAATTTAGTTGAATCAAAATTAATTCAAGTTTTGCAAAGAATTATAAGTAACAGGAAATGTGTATGAAGTTATATAAATTAGGAGGAAGTGTGTGCCAAAATGCATATATTAAGAGAACTGTGTACACATTTTTAGTGCATTATTTTTAGGAATCATAACATCATGACATAGAAATAGGGTAGTAGGATAGTAGGAGTTTAGTTTAAACCCCAAACCAAGTAAAACCAAGGATCATCTCCTATCTCTATAAGATATTACTTTAGTTTGAATAATATGTTCTACAGCTGAAACAAAATGACCTTACATATTCAGTCCACCTCCAATTCTCAGGTGGCAAATTTAAGGGAAGAAAGAAAAAGAACAATTGGTTTTACAGGCAGTTGCCATGGTAAATAATAGAATAGCATTCTCTTTTCCAAAAGGTTTAAAAAATTGGATGTATGCTGCTTCCAATATGAATATGATCTCCTCTTAGAGACCAGACTTCTCCTTTGCACCTTATCCTAATGAGCTTTAAAATACTTCCTGATTTAAAAATCCTTTAAATGGTTTTTTTTAAATAAAACTTGCACCAACTAAAAAGTAACATCTCCCAAAATAAACACATTTGTGTAGATATTTTTTGTCATGCTCAATTAAGAATGAGGCTAATTTGATTGATCATATGCGATCAAGTCATTTACTCCAACGTTTGTCTCTAACCTGGCCTTTTAGGCCTTCCAATATTTTACTCATTGTTTATGTAACAAAGTCCACCAACCTTGCTGTAGGTTGTCCTTTTCCTGTTTCCTTTCTATCTTTCCCAGCATTAGAGCCTCCTCCAGTGACCTGGGTCATAATATGCTCAAAGTAGGATAACTTGATTCTGATCATTTGTGCCCCAAGTGAGAGTTCTGGATTGATTTGGTCAATGATCCATTGATACGTTTTCTTGGTTGTCCACAGTATTCTTAGGAGAGCTGGACAGATGATGCTTGGAAAGCACTTGGCAAACATTATCTGGAAGATTTGAAACTAAATTCTGTATGAGAGGGAAACAACACTTCAAAAGCAATTTAATAGCAAGATCTGGAAATGAGACTGGGAGTGATATACAGAATGTGGAGATGATACACACTATGCTGATGATACTCAATTAAAGACCACATAAGACCAAGAAGGAATGCCAATAGATTCCAGTTGAATTCCATCTTTACTTCTTTACGTACAGTAGGTTCTTTCTAAAGATACATAGCTTTTATTACCAAATTAAAAAATGAACTAGATGCTTAGATAACCTGTTATGAATTCTGATTGCTACATTGTTAGATCTTATTTCTTTATTCTTTTAGGAATACATCTTATAGACTTACATACAAACTTACCAATAAATCTATTTTTATTTTAATTAAGTTTTAGTTGCAACTCCTTCTAGAAACCCATTATTTTCTTTCTCAGCCTATATTCTAGGAAATCTCCTTATTTAGCACAGTTCTTTTTCCTTATCCATCTTTCTTTAATCACTTTCTTACTTGTTCAGCATTTCTCCTTCCAAGTGGTTTGATTTATACCAATTTCTTTTAGCTTCTTTATAAAGTTTGTCATGATTTTCTCAAGGACAGTGACTTCTCATCCTCCCGTTTTGGAAACAATGCCATTTCTTCTTAGCTTGCAAAGATTTCTAAAGACCACTGAGGAATTTATTAGTTTTGCTCAAACTTCCTGGAATATATCAAGTATCTACTCAGGACACAAGGCAGAGAAATGTCTCCTCCTCTGCCTTGTGCCCTGAGTAGATTCTTGATATATTCCAGGAAGTTTGAGTAAAAGTAATAAATTTCTATTCATTCAATGCAACTTTTCAATAAGCCTGTTTTCTGATAACTGCTCAGTTACCACAAAGTCAGTCCACTCATGGGGCAGAGTGTGCAAAGAGCTAGTAGTGGGAAGAGGAATTTCCCCTTTCTTTTTTGATTGTCAGAATCCCTTTCTTTGTCAGAAGTGATAAATAGATACTATTATGAAGCTTTAATGTAATTTTCACAGGATATAATTTTGTATTTCATTTTTCTCTCATCTCATTGCTTGCAGTTTTTCTCTTTGTTAATCTCTGTCTATTTGTCTGTCTGTCTCTCTCTTTTGTGTGTGTTTGTGTGTGTCTGTCTGTCTGTCTCTCTCTCTCTCTCTCACACACACACACACACACACACACACCACACACACACACAGAGAGAGAGAAACAGAGAACAATTTGTACACTTCTCAGCTGAAACATAGTTCATAAATGCTTATATTATAATGAAGCATAGCATTCTTTATAATTTAAATTAATGTTCATTCTATAACAGTAATCACAGGAATATTAAATGTGTATGTTAATTAGATAAGCCATCAAAGAACATGTCTGGATTTGGTAATTCTTTTGAAAATATGTAACTTTTAATCATTATCTTACTACATAAAAAAAATTAAGTACTATTACACCATCATAATGTGTCAAAGGAAACATTCTTCAAAAACTAATTTTTCACATGACACTTTATGAAAACTAGCAATGTGACATATGGGATACAAGAAAATGACAAAATTAATTTTTCTCCCCTCCAGATGCTCAGAACAAGATCTCAGAGTGTTTTTATCAGAGACATATATGGAAGAAAAGAACACAAATAGTTGAGAGTCCTGTCTCAGAGGTGTTTCAAACTGGGGTCTGCCACCATGTTAACTCTGTTGAAATTATAGATTATTAAACAGGCTTAGTGTTCTACACCTCCAAGCTGGATTTCTTTAAAGGTTATAGCATTTATAGTTTGTGCACCTGTTCTTGGTGAAAACATAGAGCAGAATGTTAAGAGAAAGAAGTTACCAGTCACTTCTATGACTAGGTTTTTACTTCTTGAAACACATTGTAGTTCAGTGCTGTAACTAGTTAACTATAAGCCCTACTGAGTGAACGTATGTAAGATTATGCAAGACATGTAATGGACTCTGGTGGATGGTTAAGGGCCATGGTGGTGCAATGGTTAGAATGTGGTATTGAGGCTAACTCTGCCCACTGCCAGGAGTTTGATGTATCTGGCTTAAGGTTGACTCTGCCTTCCATCCTTCCGAGATTATAAAATGAGGAGCCAGATTGTTGGGGGCAATATGCTGACTCTGTAAAACATTTAGAGAGTGTTGTAAAGCACAATAGAGCAGTATATAAATCTAAGTGCTATTGCTATTGCTATTAAGAATGTGGAAATATAGATAGGTACAAACACAAAGGATGGATACATGGATGGATGGAATGTATGCTTCAACCCTGATTTAGAAGAAGTGGTTTGGATCCTAGGCTGTAGTGAGCACAATATCCTTTGCTACAATATTTGGTAAAAATGACTGTTTTTAATGAATAAAAATAATGTTTTGGCATTTGCATTTTTCAGATGCATCTGAAATGGGATACAGTATGTAATGTGGCACCTATAGAAACCTTTAACATTTCATTTTTTGTTGAAAATGATGATATAAGATATTATTCTCCAATTTTATTTCAGTTTGAACTTCTGTTTTGGAGGAAATAGCTAAACATGAAGCTTACATTCTTAACTCTCTAAAATAGGATAGAGAAATCACTGTGAGAAATGGAGACAGTGAGGAAAGCTAGCATAATTGTTCAGTTTGGGTTGCTATTAGCAATACAAATTAGAATTCTTTATTGGCCAAGTGTGGTTGGACACACAAGGAATTTGTTTCCGGTGCATAAGCTCTCAGTGTACATACAAGTAATAGTGATAATCATGATCATATACAACATGAAAATACATTCATCATAAATCATGAAATACAACACATTCATCATAAATTATAAAATGCAACACTTAGTGATAGTCATAGAGTACTAGCTAAGCAAACAACATAAATCATACTAGGGTACAAAAAACAAGCAATATAAATTGTAAGATACAAGCAGCAAAGTTATAGTCATAAGAAGATAAGGATAGGTAATAGGAAAGATGAGGAATATCATAGTAATACAGCTTATTAAGTAATTTGACGGTGTTATAGGAATTAGTTGTTAAGCAGAGTGACGACATGGGGAAAAAATCTGTCCTTATGTCTAGTCGTTCTGGTGTACAATGCCCTATAGCATCGTCTTGAGGGAAGAAGTTGAAATAGTTTATATCTAGGATGTGAAGGGTCTGTAGATATTTTCACAGCCCTCTTTCTTACTTGTGTAGTATACAGGTCCTCAATGGAAGGCAGGCTGGTAGCAATTATTATTTATTATTATTATTTATTAAATTTCTATGCCGCCCTATTCCGGGAACTCAGGGCGGCTTACAGCATAAATAGAAATCCAATACAAACTAAATAGTACATTTATAAAAATAAATATATAAAAAGAAAAACCCCTAAATTAAGAACCATTCATTCAGCAAACATACACACAGACATACACTGGCTAGGGGCAAGATTTCAACCGCCCCAGGCCTGCCGGCAGAGATGGGTCTTTAGTAGTTTACGAAAGGCGGAGAGGGTGGGGGCGATACGGATCTCCGGGGGGAGTTGGTTCCAGAGGGCCGGGGCCGCAACAGAAAAGGCCCTTCCCCTAGGCCCCGCCAGGCGACACTGTCTAGCCGACGGGACCTGGAGAAGGCCGACTCTGTGGGCCCTAACCGGTCGCTGGGTTTCGTGAGGCAGCAGGCGGTCTCGTAAGTAACCTGGTCCGATGCCATGTAGGGCTTTATAGGTCATAACCAACACTTTGAATTGCGTTCGGAGACCAATAGGCAGCCAATGCAGCTCACGGAGTGATGCTGAGATGTGGGCATTTCTGGGCAGGCCCAACACTGCTCGCGCGGCTGCATTCTGCATTACCTGAAGTCTCCGAACGTTTTTCAAAGGTAGCCCCAAGTAGAGAGCATTGCAGTAGTCGAGCCTCGAGGTGATAAGGGCATGAGTGACTGTGAGCAGAGACTCCCGGTCCAAATAGGGCCGCAACTGGTGCACCAGGCGAACCTGGGCAAATGTCCTCCTCGCCACAGCCGAAAAATGATGTTCCAAGTTTAGCTGTGGATCGAGGAGGACGCCCAAGTTGCGGACCTTCTCCGAGGGGGTCAAAAGCTCCCCCCCCAGGCTGATGGACGGATAGATTGAATTATCTTTGGGAGGCAGAACCCATAGCCACTCCGTCTTGTCGGGGTTGAGTTTGAGCCTGTTGGCACCCATCCAAACCCTAACAGCCTCCAGACATCGGCACATCACTTCCGCTGCTTCACTGAAATGACACGGGGTGGAGATGTAAAGCTGGGTATCATCAGCATACTGATGATATCTCACCCCGTGTTGTCGGATGATCTCACCCAGTGGTTTCATGTAGATATTAAACAGCAGAGGGGAGAGGACCGATCCCTGAGGGACCCCACAAGGGAGGAACCTAGGGGTCGACCTCTGACCCCCCGCCAACACCGACTGTGACCGACCAGTGAGGTAGGAGGTGAACCACTGCAAAACAGTGCCCCCAACCCCCAACCCCCCCAGTCGGTGCAGAAGGATACCATGGTCAATGGTATCGAAAGCCGCTGAGAGGTCAAGTAGCACCAGGATAGTGGAAAATCCCCTATCCCGGGCCCGCCAGAGATCATCCGTCAGCGTGACCAAAGCAGTTTCCGTGGAGTAGCCGAGCCTGAATCCTGACTGTTGAGGGCCCAGATAATCGGCCTCATCCAAGGACCGCTGGAGCTGGAGTGACACCACCTTCTCAACAACCTTCCCTATAAAGGGAAGATTGGAGACAGGACGGTAGTTGTTTAAAACAGCTGGGTCCAGGGAAGGCTTCTTGAGGAGGGGGCGCACAATTGCCTCCTTGCAGGGAGCCGGAAAGGACCCCTCCCTCAAAGAAGCGTTGACAATCTCCTGAACCCAGCCCCGCGTCACCTCCCTGCTGGCCGAAACCAGCCAGGAGGGGCACGGGTCCAATAAACAGGTGGCGGAGCTCACAGCTCCAATGGCCTTGTCGACTTCATCAGGTGCCACCGGGTCAAACTCCTCCCACACAACAGGATCAAGACGAGTCCCTGTCATCTCGACTGAATCATTATCAGCCGATACTGCATTCCAATTGGAGTCAAGGTCCATCCGAATCTGGGCGATTTTATCCGCAAAAAACTTATTAAAGTCCTCAGCACTACCCTGCAAGGGTGCATCAACCCCCCCCTGATTAAGGAGGGAGCGAGTTACCCTAAACAGGGCGGCTGGGCGGGATTCCGCAGATGCAATCAAGGCGGAATGATACGCGCATCTTGCCGCCTTGAGCGCCACCTGATAAGTCTTGATATAAGATCTTACAAGTGTTCGGTCAGATACGGATTTACTTTTCCTCCATCGCTTCTCTAGGCGTCTCTTCTGGCGCTTCATCCCCCTGAGTTCCTCAGTAAACCAAGGAGATCTCCTGGGTCTGCTACCACAGAGAGGTCGCAGCGGCGCAATCCGGTCAAGAGCCCCCTTCGCAGCCATATTCCAGGCCGTAACCAGGGACTCTGCCGAACTGTGAATGAGAGAGTCCGGTATTTCCCCAAGCGTCCTCTGAAAACTCTCTGGATCCATCAGACGTCTGGGGCGGAACCACCTAATCGGTTCCGCCTCCCTGCAGGGGAGGAGTGGAGCCTTAAAAACAAGCCGCAGCAGAGAATGATCTGACCATGACATAGGCAAAATATCTAAGCCCCTTAAATTCAGATCATTGCTCAACTGTTCTGAGAGGAATACCATGTCGGGAGTGTGTCCCCTCTCGTGAGTCGGACCCTGAACTACCTGAGTCAGGTTCATGGTTGCCATGGTGGCCATGAACTCCTGCGCCAACCCAGAGGATTCGCCGAGCGACGGCAGATTTAAGTCCCCCAAGACAATAAGCCTGGGGAACTCAACCGCCAGCCCAGCAACCTCCTCAAGTAGCGCAGGCAGGGCTGTTGACACGCAGCTGGGAGGCAGGTACGTAAGCAACAAGCCCACCTGAACCCCTAGGTCCAACTTCACAAGAAGCAACTCACAACCCGCAATCTCAGAAACAGCAAGCCTGCGTAGACTAAAGGTCTTCTTGGCTATAATAGCCACTCCTCCCCCCCTTCCCTGGGGTCGTGGCTGATGCCATACCTGAAACCCGGCTGGACACATCTCAGAGAGAGGAACTCCTCCCTCCGGGCCCAGCCAGGTCTCAGTCACACATGCGAGGTCGGCCTCCTCATCCAGGAGAAGATCATGGATGAGGGGAGCTTTATTTACAACCGACCTGGCATTGAGCAGCAGCAGCCTGAGCCCAGGGTCCGGATTTCCCCCATCACCAGTACTTCGGGCTGAACTCACAGGGTCGGAGCAAGGGATCACTTTTAAACAGCGAGCTCTTGTTCCCCGGGAATGGCCTACCCTGTGGCCCCCGCCATATCTGCCTCTCCCCAGCAAGACCGGTATACTTTGGCCCTCTATCACCCCAGAGCCAGCGCCCCCCTCCCCCTCCGCCTCTGCCGTGCCAGGCAGGCTAGCCAGTCCATCCCATTCATTCCACTCAACCACAACTCCATCCATATCATTTAATTTACCCCTCCCAAAAACCACCCTATAAACTAACAATTTAAAAACGAGCTAACCATCCATTCATCCATTCAACCCGATTCATTCCACAAACAGTCAATCCCCCCCCAATCTTTCATAACTTCTAACAAGTCAATTAAAATTGTATTAAATAGATATAAATATTTAAAATTTAGACAAACAGTATATAAAAAAAACTTGAAAAACATAGTGACAAACAGAGTCGGCTGATTAGAGCAATGGCTGCTCAGCGGCTCAATTGTTCTCTTCCCCTCGGACTCCCAAGTTCAGCTGCCCACGTTTGGGGCGGCTGGGCTGGGGGAGTGGCTATACAGCAGCCCGGTTCTTCTCTTCCCCTCAGACTCCCAAGTTCAGCTGCCCACGTTTGGGGTGGCTGGGCTGGGGGAGTGGCTATACAGCAGCCCGGTTCTTCTCTTCCCCTCGGACTCCCAAGTTCAGCTGCCCACGTTTGGGGTGGCTGGGCTGGGGGAGTGGCTATACAGCAGCCCGGTTCTTCTCTTCCCCTCGGACTCCCAAGTTCAGCTGCTCACGTTTGGGGTGGCTGGGCTGGGGGGAGTGGCTATACAGCAGCCCGGTTCTTCTCTTCCCCTCGGACTCCCAAGTTCAGCTGCTCACGTTTGGGGTGGCTGGGCTGGGGGGAGTGGCTATACAGCAGCCCGGTTCTTCTCTTCCCCTCGGACTCCCAAGTTCAGCTGCTCACGTTTGGGGCGGCTGGGCTGGGGGAGTGGCTATACAGCAGCCCGGTTCTTCTCTTCCCCTCGGACTCCCAAGTTCAGCTGCTCACGTTTGGGGTGGCTGGGCTGGGGGAGAAAATTGCTTTTTCTGCAGTTCTAACTATCCATTGAAGTCTGTATCTGTCTTGTTTGGTTGCTGTGCCAAACCAGACAGCTATAGAGGGGCAAATGACAGACTCAATAATTCCTTTGTAGAACTGTATCACAGCTCCATGGACAGTCTGAGCTTTTTGAGTTGGTGCAGGAAGAACCCTCTTTGCTGTGCTTTTTCGATTATATTTTTGATGTTAGATGTCCATTTTAAATCTTGAGATATTATAAAACCGAGAAACTTGAAGGTCTCTACTATTGATACTGTGTTGTCTAGTATTGTAGGGTTTCTCCTAAAGTCTATTGTCATTTCTACAGTTTTGAGTGTGTTCAATTTAAGATTGTTCTGGCCACACCACAAGGCTAGTTGTTCAACCTCCTGTCTGTATGCCGATTCGTTGTTGTCTCAAATGAGGCCAATCACTGTTGTATCATCTGCAAACTTCAGTAGTTTAACAGAGGGATCTTTTGAGATGCAGTCATTGGTATATAGAGAGAAGAGAAGTGGAAAGAGCACACAGCCCTGGGGGGCGGGCTGTGCTAATTGTACAGGTATCTGATGTGATTTTGCCTAGCTTCACTTGCTGCTTTCTGTCTGTTAGAAAGCTTATGATCCACTTACAGGTGTGGTCAGGCATGACTAGCTGATTTAGTTTAGTGAGAAGAATATCTGGAATGATGATACTGAATGCCAAACTGAAATCTATGAGAAGGACCCTTGCATAGATCTTTAGAGATTCAAGATGTTGTAGAATGTAGTGCAGAGCCATATTAACAGCATTATATGCTGATCTATTTGCTCGGTAGGCAAATTTCAAGGGGTCTAATTGGGATCTGTGATGGTTTTCAGGTGTGCCAGCATTAACCTTTCAAAGGTTTTCATAACTACAGATGTCAGAGCAAGTGGCCTGCAGTCTTTCAGTTCTTTGATGGAGGGTTTCTTTGGCACTGGGATGATAGTAGAGCATTTGAAGCAAGAAGGAACATAGCACATATCTAGTGATTTATTAAAGATTCTGGTGAAGATGGGGGCCAATTGATCAGCTTTACAAACTTTCAAGCAAGAAGGAGCTTTTGTCTATGAAATAGATCTTGCACATCATTTTCTGTAATGACCAAAGGTGGGAGAACCAAGGGGATGGGGTCAGTTGTAGGAGGTATGGCTGTTGTTGGTGTATCCGAGATGGGGTGGTGGAGATAGGTGACAGTGGTTTCCTCCCAAACCTACAGTAAAACACATTCATTTATAACCTATTTAGTAAAGGGGGGAGATAAGTTAGGGTTTGTGGTCTCTTCCAATAAAAGAGTTCAGTTTTCTGGATTTCCTCACCATTTTCATTCCTCCTCCTCCTCCTCTCTAATTGACCCATATCTCAGGGCAGTTCAGAGAATCATTCTGCTAACTAGCCATAACCAAAGTCCATTGTTATTTTAAACCAGGGTTTCTTTCCATACAGTTGATATGCTCAGCTCATGACGCAACTGGGAAATACATTTCAATATATCTTAAAATGGTGCCTAAACAATTAATGTACCAGAGGAAGGGGAGAGGTGAAGAATCTGAAGCCATACTGACAGGCTGTAGGTAAGAGCTCCGGAACAATGAAAGAAACTCATGCTGGGTATCTTTGCCTCCCTAAAAGAATGCATGACTTTCCATGTGGCATATCTCTTATCTCTGCCCCAGGTCAGTTCAGGTAGAAATTTTACTTCAGATTCACTGCAGGTGGTAAGTTGCTTCATGTAAGAGCAAAAAAGGAGTAAGTTGGCCAAATGGTATTTCTTCTCCTGCCATCAACCTGTGCAGACATTGAACCAGTTTTGTGCCTTTGGACTAGCTAGGACTTGAAGGAGCTTGCCTTGGTCAACAGGGAGACAGCAGGTGGCATGGAAATAGTAGAAGAGGACGGTAGTGTGTATCACCTGTACCACCTTGCCACACCTCACTGCATCTTTTTAGGCCAGCTGGGTCTTAGTATTACAAAAGCCCTTGTTAACTATCACTAATATAGGGAATGAAAAGCAGAGAAAGATGGGTGGTTAAGAAGTGTGAAAAATAAATAAAAATAAATAATTTAAATTGTTCATATCTGGGAAATTAATATTCACAACAATATGCTTGTAAACTATGCAACTGAGGAAAAATCTGTTTCAAACTCTTTTTCCTTTTTTTCCTGTCTCCAAACAGATTTTTCCATCTCCCGTCCTTGTTCGGATGAGATGACCACTTTCTAAAAGGCCTTATGCCATGAGCTATAGGTGTATCCAAAATGTTTAATGTTGCTTGATCTAAAGTTGAGAAAAGAGCTGGGAGTCCACATCTTTTTTAATTGGATTAAAGAAGATTTTAAACAGGCTTGTTATGCCAGCTAAACCTAGCCTTTTCTTTAATTGATCATTTAATCAATCGTTTTTCTATTATACTTTTTCTCCAAAGCACTAAAGGTAACCTAAATGGTTCTTTACCTCTTATTTCATCTTTCTAGACTTTTAAACACATTCAAACATTTGAGGGCGAAAATAATTAAAGTTCAAATGAAGGAAATTAATTGTGAAGCTGTGGGGGTTTCTTTTTGTCCCCTGACGTGGCCTCAGAGGTGAATGTTTGTTCTTCATTTATGCCTTCAGAAGAAAAGGCTGAATATTTTTTCTCCCTTTTCAAACAAATAA
The DNA here is from genome assembly GCA_034064705.1 of Bothrops alternatus. Classification (NCBI taxonomy): domain Eukaryota; kingdom Metazoa; phylum Chordata; class Lepidosauria; order Squamata; family Viperidae; genus Bothrops; species Bothrops alternatus. Next base: position 7,107,483 of record JARGCV010000007.1, on the reverse strand, counting down.
ATGTCTTTTGTTGTTGTGTCATCCACTGGTGAAGGCTCAAAAGAATCTCTACAAAATCAGATTGTTACTGGGGATAAGACATTTGCATAACTCATCTGACTCACATCCACTATTATCTCTAAGTCATTATTTCCTCCCTGCCAGTTATAATTTTATTTGGTTGGATAATCAATACAAGATTCATATTTCAGAGGAATATTTTTCACTTTGCATTGCTAAGTACAGGGAAAAGAATACATTTTGAAATGATAAAATAGGCTATAAAAAGGAGATTTCTCTTTGTAAATTCCTTCTTGTTATTTTAAGAGCTTTGGTTCATTGCTAGTAGCTACAAAAATATGCCCAATTATTTTGTTGTTATAAGGCCATTATGTTTAAAGGTATTATGAAATGGAATAATTGACTAAGTGATGCTTACATATCTATTACTGAATAGAGCATAACAACATCAGTGGGGAAAAAAGGAAAAAAGTAGATGTACTTGTAACACTATAACTTTCTCTTCATGACTTCTTGACTTTGGAATTTTCAGTCTGTTATTAAGTTGGTGTCAACATTCAATTTGAGAATACAAATAAATCTCCAGGCTCATTCCATCTCTGAAAATCTTACTGTTTGTTGGTCATATTGAATTGAAGCAAAACTAATAATTTTCCTAGCCAAACCCCTAACTTCCTACATAGTCCATAAAAACAAATTCACTTTGTTATTGGAACCGTCTGCTTCAAATCCACACCTGTTATGGTGTCCTTGAAAAGGTTTTAGGCTCTCATGTTCTTCAGTGGAATCGTAGAAGTTTCGTTTCTCCATCTAACCTTCTCAAAAGTAACACCTGCCACACCCTTACTCTAAAGGCAAGTTGAAACACAGATGCATGTAGCTGCCAAAGTTTTATCTGTGACAGTTGGTCTATTAAACTTATTTCTACACATGACATCACACGATGTATCACAGCTTTTTCCTCATTGCCAGCAATGGGATGGGCATGGTTTCCTCATGACACATCCGGCCCTTGGGCCGGCAGTTTGACACCCCTGATATATATAGTTCCCTCCTTAGTGGTATCTTTAATAAAGGTACAAAATATTGTAATGATTGTTCTCTGCCTGGTGCTAATCCCTCCTTATTTGAGTGTTGTCTGCTGGAAGGGATGCATTCTGGTATTGTTGTTTTCTTCCCAGGGTTTTTTAATGTCTCCTTTAAATGGTATGAAAATATGGTTTATCTCTATGTGTTTATTGAAGGCTGATTTGTCTGAATGCCAAGTTTCCAGGAATTCCCTAGCTTTTGGGGATTTAACTTAGTCTAAGATGCTAATATATTCCCAATAGAATTTATAGTTGAGTTTGTCCATGTGTTGTGAGGTTAAGGAATTTTCATCATGCTTTCTGACAGTTACAGTAGTTGGTGTTCATGGATGCACTCCCCTACCTTCTACCTGTCGGTCTTGCATAGTGCTTGTTGCAGCTCTTGTGTTGTATGTTGTAGATGACTTCTAGTTTTTCTTCTTGGGTTTCTGAGTCTTTTGATTTGTTAATATGCTTCGAAGATCTTCTGTTGGTTTTTGTGCTATAGTGATGCCATGTGGTTGTTGCAGCATGTTGGTTCTTTCTAAGATATTTTTAGGTATGGATGCATTGTCATTTTCATAGATTGCACTGATGTGCTGCATCAGGATGCATGGTCACAGGCTTTTCTTATAAAGGCAGGTAGCAAACCCACACTCACTTATATCAATGCTGTTACCTAGTAATGAAATGTCTAAAAGTAAAAAATAAGCTCAGAGATCACCAAGAATGGCACAAGTCAACCCTGACCTACATATATTCTTTTGTATTAGATAAAATACATATTTCGGATGAGAAAGATTTTATAATGTGAACATAGAAAGTCAAAGACATATTTTTGTTACTTCAAAATTAACTGTGGAGGTAAATAATTTTTTATATATCTTTTTCAATTTATTTGGGGAACAAATATATGTTTTGATTATAATTAATGATATTCAGATAGTTCTTATTATTTGTAATAGTCCAGCTGAGCATAAACCAGAAATTTTCCATAAATGTTGTGCCTTTGTTTTCATGTTAATAAGGTGACCAATCGTCCTCCTTTAGGGAGGACAGTCCTCCTTTTGTGAGTTCTGTCCTCCCTTGAAAAGTGTCCTCCTACATGTCCTCCTTTTTGATATTTGAAGACTAATCTGCAGGCCTTTTTTTTCTCATAGAACACTCAGAACGGCATTCTGGCACCTTTTTTTGATGTTTTTTTTTTCAACTTTTGCATGAGCTGTGCTACTCCCCCTATTTCAAAAGCCAATAGGAATTGCTGCTGAGCACTCCAAAACATCCGGCCAGAAAACTTTGCACATGCAAGTTGTCTGCAGCGAAGGCGAATTGGCAGGAACTTTACATCCCTCCCTGCTACTCAACTACACCATTTCCTAGTTAGTCCCGAAGATACCTGGAGGAGACTAACTTCCATTTAGGGATGGAAAAATTAAAAAAGAGGAAATGCCATTTCAACGATAAATTGAATAAGGAATTTCCATTCATCACATCAAAGAAGGATAACATTGTTTTCTGCAATATTTGCAGCGGAGAATTTTGTATTGCAGTTGGGGGCAGAGCAGCTATTACGAAACACTTGACCGCCAACAAACATAAGCAATCATCAGATGCATCTGCTTCCAGTTGTAAAGTAACAAGTTTTTTTTAAAACTTCAAAGTATTCTCAAGATAAAAAATAGCTGCAATGGAGGGAACATTTGCATTCCCTACCATACCATAATTCACAATCAAAGTTTTTGTAGTATGGATTGTACAACTAAATTATTGAAAAAGTTTCCCAGTGCTAAATTTTCATGCACCAGGACAAAATGTGAGGCTATTATTAAATCAGTATTTTAAAATTACTATGACAAAATACTTACAGAAGACTTGGAAACTGCAGCATTTGTAATGGTTTTATCTGATGCATCCAATCATAATGAAACTAAATTGTATCCAATACTAGTAAGATATTTTAATGTTACCAAGGGCATTCAAGTAAAAATTTTAAATTTAGAATCCATTGAGGTGAAACTGCTGAAATTTTGTCAAACCATCTATGCAGAGTAATAAATGAAAACAATTTGAAATCCAGAGTTGTTGCACTAACAGCTAATAATACAAACACAAATTTTGGTGGGTGAAGACGCAAAGGGATGAATAATGTATATGTAAAATTACAAGATTTACTCCGAAAGAAAATACTAGGAATAGGTTGTAATGCACATATTTTGTCAAATGCAATCAACACGGTGTCATGTGCCATGCCAATTGATGTAGAAGTAATAATAACTACAATTTATTTGTATTTTAGTCATTTTACCATTCGTGTGGCTACTTTAAAACAATTTTGTGAAGAAGCGAATGTTCAATACAAAAAACTTTTAGGATATTCAAAAGTTAGATGGCTTGCTCTAAAACCTGCTATAGAGCGTGTTCTACAATTATTTGAGCCTCTCCGTTCATATTTTTTAAGTTTAGACAAATGTCCTAAAATCCTGGAATCGTTTTTCAATTATGAAAATATCTGAGATATTAATGTATTTTGTACATAATCAAGATCTATTTTTCAAAAAATGATTCAAAAGATTGAAGGTGAACACATTTCAGCTACAGAAGTTAGTCTTATTTTGAATGACTTTATCCTTCAATATAAAACTCGATTTGAAGAAAAATCTCTTCCTTTAGTTATAAAAAGAAAATTGTCAGACTCAGAGGAATTAAATCTGGGCATAACGGAAAAGTTTATCAAAGAAGTGCAGAATTTTTACCAAACATGTTTTCAATATATCGAAGAATGGTCTGAAACAAACATCACAGGAAATAACAGTTTTCAATGGTGTTTTTTGACTTCATCGCAAGTATATTGGACAGATATTGAATCTTGTGTTGAGTTTTTATCTAAAGAAATGCCAGACATTAAAATAGAATTTTTAAATTCTGAAAAATTATACAATGGGAAAATAAACACGTTGAAATTGATAAAAGATGGGTGGAAATATTCAGCCATTTCAAAAATGAACATATTCCATGTGAAAATTTATTTATTCTTGTTCAATTTACATTGTGCTGCCCTGGAACTAATGCAGCAGTTGAAAGGGTTTTTTTCAATTGCTAAGGACTTTTGGAAAAGTGAGAAATCAAGATTGAATGTTGATACTCTAGCTGCAGCACTTGCCGTAAAATTCAATATGAAGGATATTTCTTGTTCAGATATTTCCAATATATTGTTAGAACATGATACATTGACAAAAATATTCATTCAATGTAAAAGTACTCATTTAAATAATCATTAATAGGCATGTAAGCATAATTACACTATAAAATGTTATTGTTACAAATGTTTTTTATTATGCATTTATCATATTATAGTGTATTCTGTATTATTGTTGCAATGAATAAAATGTTTCTTTTATTTATGATATTTTTTTCTTCAATTTATTTGTGTCCTCCTTTTCATTGTAAAAAAGTTGGTCACCTTAATGTTAAGCATGAATCATTCAATTATGATCATTGATTTTAATCAAGCTTTACATCCTTTTTATAAAGATTAGTATTAATCCAAATAAATTCTGATCACATACAGTGCATTCAGAAAGTATTCAGACCCCCTTCACTTTTGTCAATTTTGTTATGCTGTAGCTTGATACTACTTGTTAAAATTCTATTTGTTTCTCATTAATCTACACTCAGTACTCCATAATGACAAAGTGAAAAGAGAATTTTAGAAATGTATGTAGCTTTATTAAAAAGAAAAATCTGAAAGTGAACCTTTGGCCCAGTCTGAGATCCTGAGCACTGGGGAACAGGTTTTCATTGAGGATATCCCTGTACTTTGCTCCATTCAGCTTTCCTTCAATCCTTAGCTTCATTCAGCTTTCCCTCAAAACTGACAGAAGTGAACTTGTGTACGGAATGTGCTTCAAATTTATTTATAAATAGATATATGAAGGTATTTGGATTCATTGCAACAAGACCATTGGTTTTTTGTTTGTTTCAACTCCCTACCATTTCTGCTGTATATTAACCATCATGTCATTCTTTAGATAATTAGGTAGATAATTGTAATAGTAACATTATGTACCAAATAACATTTCACTAACATTATCAATTGTTTTGAGGAAAACTCATTTTACTAGCTCAAAATAGTATTTAAAAACATTGCTGCTAAAATACACACCTTTGTTCTGTCCCAGCCTACGTGAGTCCTTGTTAAGCTCACAAGGAGAAACCTCTCTTCCAGCAAGCAGGCTGGAACCACAGGAAAAAAAATCAAACCCCTTTTATTATTTACAGACCTGAATAAATGTCCAAAGGCAAACAAAACACAGTTCACTGAAACTTGATTCCTTAACACAAACGGTTGCCTTCAGCAATCACACCTTCCCTTTTATTATGCAGCCAAGGCATGGCTTCCTAATGCCTTCTCCTTTGCCTTTGGAGCCGACCCATTGCATTCCTCTGTCCTACTCTCTTTGTCTGGTGGCGTTTACATGCCTCCTGGATATCTTCCAGCTGTGTCATCACTGTCCAACTCAGACTCCCAGCACAGCTGTGTCTCAGTCTGAGTGCGAGTAGAGGGGCCAGGCTCCTCATCAGACTGTAAGTCTTGGAGCTCATCAGAGCCTTCCTCCTCCTCTGATGTCCCTCCAGGCCCCTCCTCCTCCTCCTCTGATTCCCCAGGCTCAGTTGCCAGGTCCATTGGCTGACGAGGAATCACAACAACCTTATGAAGCAAGACTTTGAGATATATTAGGGCCCACAGAGTCGGCCTTCTCCAGGTCCCATCAGCCAGACAGTGTCGCCTGGCGGGGCCTAGGGTAAGAGCCTTCTCTGTTGCGGCCCCGGCCCTCTGGAATCAACTCCCCCCGGAGATCCGTATTGCCCCCACCCTCTCCGCCTTTCGCAAATTACTGAAGACACATCTTTGCCGACAGGCCTGGGGCAGTTAACACCTTGCCCCAGCCAGTGTATGTTTGTTTGCATGTCTGTCTTGGATGATTGTTTTTTTAATTTAAGGGGTTTTTATAATGTATTTTAATGTCTGATTTCTATTTATGTTGTGAGCCGCCCTGAGTTCCTGGAATAGGGCGGCATAGAAATCCAATTAATAAATAATAAATAAATAAATAAATAAATATTTTGATATTAATAGATTATCTGAAATTTTAATAACTTCAAGATGTATTTTAAGAGACATTGTATGTTTATGGTCAAATTATTTCTTATTATTCATGGAAACATTACTTTATTATATTATAAAAATAATTTTTTTACGTATTATATGACTCGCCCAAGGATTTAGGAGCTGAAACGTTTACATCCCAAAGACTCTCTGCCTACTCACCTAGGCAGCCTATTCGGATTAGATGAGAGATGAAACCACTATGAAGGACATATATGGAGTCTGCTTAACAAACTAGCTCAGACTGAAGAAGCTATTGAAATAAGCAGCAAAACATTTCAAATCAAAAAAAAAAAGAAGTCCAGTTGCCATGGCTCATCTTCCAAACAAACAAAAATAAAAAAGGTAGGCAGATAACCATGTCCAAAGCATTGCAAGTACAGACTCCTGTCCATTCATCTTCACTTTGGCCTCTTAAGGTGCTTCCCATAGAATGGCTTCTATTACAGCCTGTTACCTGCTCCAGCAATCAGAAATCAATCCAAATACAAAATCTGATCTAAAAGGCAAAAAAAAAAATTATCCCCCTTTCAAATTACTCTTGGAAACTCCTGTTAACTGTGCCCATTTGTTCATTCAAAAACAAAATGTCTATACAACATACCTTACTTACTGCTGTAAAAATATTAGGCAAGGATCAACACCTTTTGCTCTGAGTGAATGATTGATTCACTGAAGCAGTATAAAAATCCCTTTTACTCTTTTGGTATATGGAAGACAAAGAAGATAATTATGGGTCCCAGGGCACTTTTCACCTGATACGCACTGGCTGCACCAATTGATTTGCATCATTCCTCATCTCTGAATTTATTTAGTTGCCTTCAGCAACCTAGCAGTTATGAAAGTGGCTGCCATCTCACTCTTTCCTTGAGTGGCAGAAAAAAAGGAGGCTTGTTTGCACATGGGTGGTTCCTAGTTCGGAGCTGATTTTGTTCTCTGTGGAATATATCCTGGTAAGGTGATGCTCACTAATAACCTGACTATTATTCTGCAAGAATGGCTCATGCTATTCAGAAGTCAGCTAAGATTACACAGTGTTATTATTTTCAGCCCTGGTATTTTTAAGGTGCACCTCTGCAAAAACCCCTGTCCTCCTTTGCTCATTTTGGAGTCAATTAAATGTAGCCCTATGATTAGTAATTCTCTCCAAAATTTCAACTTGTCAAGTTCATTCATTGCTCCTTATGCTTTGAAGCATCTCTCCTGACATCCTTGAAGCAAGTGCAAGAGATAATACAATACAGCCTTTCAGATAGCCTGATTTACATAAAAATTCATATCCTTTTCTCCTCCAATGTTTCATCTAAATGTCAGATACCTTCTGGAAATGTGTAAGACTTTGGCTGCTATATACAAAAACTTGGTCCCAAAGTTAGTATCCCCTTGACAACTCTTAGTTTCCCTCCTCTGCAATAGTACATATTTCTTGGGAATCCAACGGATTCCCAAGAAATAAGATTTCCAACTTAATCCAAAAAGAAACTCCCACTAAAATCCATGACAGAGAACAAGAAAACGGCAAAGCCCTCCTCCCATACATAAAAGGCACCACAGACAGAATCAGCAAAATCCTGCACAAATATAATGTCAAGACAGCATTCTGCACAAACAGAAAAATATCCACCATCCTAAGAAACCGTAAAGACAAAATTGAGTTAGAAAATCAAGGAGTATATGAAATCCCATGTACTGCTTGCCGCACTACATACATTGGACAAACCAACAGAAGGATAAGTGCACGCATTGAAGAACACAAAAACTCAGTCAAAAGAGAGGAACCAACTTCTTCCCTGGTCCAACACCTTAAAGCCACAGGACATGAAATTGATTTCAAAAAGACCAGAACTATTGCCAAAACTGAACATTTTAATAACAGAATAATAATTTTAATAACAGAATAATCAGAGAAGCCATGGTCTAAGCACAGCCAAGCCCCTAACCAATCAGAACATAGCCAAGCTCCCAGCCAATCAGTTCAAACCCCCACTGGCAGTTAAAAGGAAAAAACAGCTTAGACCACACATTGCTCCTAGAAGCAGAAGCCAAAAGCACCAGCCTGAAGATGATGAATGAGACTTCATCGAAACGTTGCCAAGACACTTCAAATTCTACGTGGGAGAAAACCCGAAGAACCAAAGACCTACATATATATATATATATATATATATTTGCTTCAGAAAATTGGGAAGAATATGCAATTAATTGAACAATATAGTATTTAAATCTGTAAACGGTTCCTCCTATTAAAAAGTAAACTCACCACTACATTATTATTTATAATACAAAAAACTGTTGCTCAGGGATGCCCGCCATTCCTAACTCTATGAAAACACTTTTAAAAAGAACGAAACAATGTGAGGCTTCTCTCCAAGTTATTATTCTTGTTATTCAATGCCTTTGGTAGCCAAGCTAAAACAAATAAAAGGAAATGTTAACCTTCTTTTACAATCAGATAAGTCAGAAATTGTTCACAGAGGTATTCTGAACATCATTATTCATTTAAAAAAAACATACTCAGAGTTTTGTGTATGCTAGGGTAGAAAACAAGCCATTTCAGGCATTTGGCTGTACTAGTGAAAGTTGTAAATTGGGTAGAGTAATAGAGTTATACACACTGGCATAAACTCCTAGGACTACTATGATGCCTATTAGGCTTTCACTCCAAGGACTGCACATCTCCATTAACTCAGCTGACATCACAGTGATATTGTTGATTCTTGCCTCCTCAATTCTGGCTTCTTGCTTGCAGAGCCCATTTTCCTGTCACTGAAGGCTCAAAAGTTCAGTGCTGCTACTGTTGATGGACATTTTCCTGATCCCGTTCATCCTTAGAGATGCATAATTTCTGTACTGTACTGTATAAATCCTAGCACTGCCTATTTCCTTTCCTCAACAAATATCTTCTTTCGGCATCTTCTGAGAAATCCTCCCGGGACTTGAGAATTTCTTTCTTTTTTGGCAGGATTTATGAAATAGTGATCTAAAGTTTCTGATGATGGGCATTTTTGCTTAGACGGCATAAAAGACAGAAATGAAATAAAATACCTGTAACTTCATGTAACCTAATCTTTGCGTAGGACTGAAATGAGAGACACCAGGGACAGTTTATACAGTTTGTACAATGAAATGTCCCCATTGGCCAAGGGACAAGCTGAAAATACACAATACCGCTTTCAAAGCAAATTCTTTTAATCAAATTGGGTAAGAAAACACAGGGAAATACTTTTTTCCCCCATGAGGTTAACTGCAACACATGTAATATACATGAAGCACACAATATTTATCATATTAAATTCATTCAAAATGCATATCTTAGGATACAAACATACCAATGTGTCTTTTGAAAAAAAATGTTAAAATAGTTCACATTTCTGGCTTTATATTGATTGATTGATTGATTGATTGATTGATTGATTGATTGGCATACAATGTCAGGGAAATCTACAAATGCCAGACACAATGCAGTCCTAACAGCCTAAATTGCTAATTCATTCTATTTGGTGTTTGAGTGCCTGTCCTTGGTACACCACAGTGGTGTACCAATGCCTCGTGTTGCATTGCCTCGTGTCCAGCCAGGCCCAGCACCGGCTTCCGCTCTCCATGCACACAAATGCAGCTAGATTTCTCCCATCAAAGTGGTACCTATTTATCTACTCACAATATTGCATGCTTTTGAATTGCTGGATCAGTAAGGACAGTGGTGGGATTCAAAGATATGAACAACCAGTTCTCTGTGTGGATGCCGCTTCCAGAAGTCCATTCTGGGTTTGGGCAACAAAAAATTAGCTACTGGTTCTTTCGAAGTGGTGCGAACTGGCTGAATCCCACCACTGGGTAGGGACTAAGGCTTGAGTGATAAGAGCTCACTCTCTCTCATGGAGCCTGGCTCAAACTGTTGGAGTGCAAGACCATTTCTGGCTGGCAGTTCTAGCGTCATTAAGTCACTGTGCCAATGCATCCTCTTCCAGGCAGGTTAATGTAAAAATGGAAGAGATCAAAAATACACTAACCATTTCTCACTCTTTAAACTCCTTCTCCCTGGTCAATGCATGATTCAGAATAAGCTTGCTTAGTTATATTGCCTTTAGGATCTTAGAGCTTTTTGGAAAAGATACATAGAGGAATTAATATCTATTGGTGTATTTATATGCTTCTAATGTCTGTTGCATAGATCTGAATTGTCCAACTATCAAAATGGCTAATGTGATACAGTATAATGCAACCAGCTTCATACAATAAAATAAACAGTTAAAATGCCTTTGCCATAATCTTTAGTTAATATAATTCATTTATCATGGACTGGATATGAGTTTCAAATATTCTCATTTTGTTTTGTAACATTTGCTGCTAAGGAAGAATTTTTCCTAGAACAGAACAAAACAGAACACAATAGAATAGATCAGAATAGTATAGGAGCTGGAAGGGACCTTGGAGGTCTTTTAATCCAGCCCCCTGCTCAAGCAGGAAAACCTATACCATCTCAGACTGTCTAGTCTCTTCTTAAAAACCTCCAGTTATGGAGCACCCGTGATTTTTGGTTAATTGTCCTGTTAGGAAGTTTCTCCTTAGTTCCAGGTTGCTTCTCTCTTTGGTCAGTTTCCACTCATTGTTTCTTGTCCTGCCCTCTGGTGCTTTGGACAATAGTTTGATGTCCTCTTCTTTCTGGTAGCCCCTCAAATACTGGAATACTGCTATCATTTCACCCCTATTTCTTCCTTTCTTTAGACTAGCCAAACAATGTCCTGCAGCCGTTCTTTATATAATAATAATAATAATAATAATAATAATAATAATAATAATAATAATAATAATAATAATAATAATAATAATAATAATAATAATAATAATAATAATAATAATAATAATAATAATAATAATAATAAAGTTGGAAAAGACCTTGGAGGTCATCAAGTCCAACCCCCTGCTCAGGCAGGTAACCCTATACCATTTCGGACAAATGGCTGTCCAGTTTCTTCTTAAAAACTTCCAGTGTTGGAGCATTCACCGCTTCTGGAGGCACTGGTTACCACCACTGGTTAATTGTTCTGTCAGGAAATTTCTCCTTAGTTCTAGGTTGATTAGTTTCTCCTTGATTAGTTTCTATCTGTTGCTTATTGTCCTGCCTTCAGATGCTTTGGAAAATAGCTTGACTCCCTCTTCTTTGTGGCAGCCCCTGAGATATTGGAACACTGCTATCATGTCCTCCCTCGTCCTTCTCTTTGTTAAACTAAACATACCCAATTCCATCAACCTTTCCTTATATGTTTTAGCCTCCAGTCCCCTAATCATCTTTGTTGCTCTTCTCTGTACACTTTGTAGAGTCTCAACATCTTTTTTATATCGTGGTGACCAAAACTGGATGCAGTATTCCAAGTGTGGCCTTACCAAGGCATTGTAGAGTGGTATTAATACTTCACATGATCTTGATTCTATCTCTATGTTAATGCAGTCTAGCACTGTGTTGGCTTTTTTGGCAGGTGCAGCACACTGCTGGCTCATATTTAAATGATTGTCCAATAGGACTCCGAGATCCCTCTCACAGTTACTACTGTTGAGAAAGATACCCCCTATACTATACCTGTACATTTGGTTTTTCTTGCCTAAATGTAGAACCTTACTTTTTTCACCATTGAATTTCATTTTGTTAGATAGCGCCCAGTGTTCAAGTCTGTCCAGATCCTCCTGTATCCTAAGCCTGTCTTCTCGAGTGTTGGCTATTCCTGCCAGCTTGGTGTCATCTGCAAATTTGATGAGTTCCCCCATCTATTCCCTCGTCCAAATCATCGATGAAGATGTTGAAGAGCAGTGGGCCCAGAACAGAGCCCTGGGACACTCCACTACACATTTCCCTCCATGTAGATGTGGTTCCATTGAGGACCACTCGCTGAGTACGGCCAGTCAGCCAGCTACGGATCTATCTGGTGGTGATGCTGTCTAACCCGCATTTTTCTATCTTATCAAGTAGTAGGTTGTGATCTACTTTATCAAATGCCTTACTGAAGTCCAAGTAAATTATATCCACAGCATTCCTCTGGTCCACTAATTTTGTCACTTGGTCAAAGAATGCAATAGGATTTGTCTGACATGATCTGTTTTTGACAAACCCGTGTGGGCTTTTAGTAATGACTTGGTTTGCCTGTAGGTGTTCACTGTATGGTGACCAAAATTGGCTGCAGTATTCCAGGTGTGGTCTTACTAGGGTTTTTATAAAGTACTAATACTTTGTGTGATGTTGATTCTATGCCTCTGTTTATACAACCCAGGATTGTATTAGCTTTTTTGGCTGTTGCTGCACAATGCTGGCTCATAGTCAAGTGATCGTCCACTAGGACTCCAAGTTCCTTCTCACAGTTATTGTTTTTAAGCCAGGTCTGACCTAATCTGTACTTATACCTTTGATTTTTCCTGCCTAAATCTAAAACTTTGTTTTTATTTCACATTAAAATTCATTTTGTTGGATAGGACCCATTGTTCAAGTTTGTCAAGATCTTTTTGGATCCTGAACTTGCCTTCTGGAGTGTTGGCTATTCCTGCCATTTTAGTGTCATGAATTCCCCTCTATTCCCTCATCTAAGTCATTTATGAAGATATTGAAGAGTACTGGGCCTAAGATGAAGCCTTGTGGTACCCCACTGCTTACTTCTCTCCATGTGGATCTAGTACCATTGAGGACTACTCACTGAGTATTGTTTGTCAGCCAGCTACAGATCCATCTGGTGGTGATATTATTGTCTATCTCACCTTTTTCTAGCTTACTAAGCAGCAGGTTGTGGTCTACTTTGTCAAATGCCTTACTGAAATTTAAGTATACTATGTCCATAGCATTCCACTGGTCTACTAATTTAGTCACTTTATCAAAGAATGAAATAAGATTGGTTTGGCATGATCTGTTTTTAACAAACCTGTGCTGGCTGCTAGTTATAACTTTGTTTGCTTCTACTTGTTCACAGATCTGTTTTTTTATTATCTTTTCTGGGATCTTCCCAGGTATTGATGTTAAACTGATTGGTCTGTAGTTTCCTGGGTCTGATTTTTTTTTTTAAAGATGGGAACCACATCAGCCCTTTTCCAATCTTCAGGTATTGGAGACAGGACGATAGTTGTTTAACACAGCTGGGTCCAGGGAAGGCTTCTTGAGGAGGGGGCGCACAATTGCCTCCTTGCAGGGAGCCGGAAAGGACCCCTCCCTCAAAGAGGCATTGACGATCTCCTGAACCCAGCCCCGCGTCACCTCCCTGCTGGCCGAAACCAGCCAGGAGGGGCACAGGTCCAATAAACAGGTGGCGGAACTCACAGCTCCAATGGCCTTGTCCACTTCATCGGGTGCCACCGGGTCAAACTCCTCCCACACAACAGGATCAAGACGAGTCCCTGTCATCTCGACTGACTCATTGTCAGCCGACACTGCATTCCAATTGGAGTCAAGGTCCATCCGAATCTGGGTGATTTTATCCGCGAAAAACTTATTAAAATCCTCATAACTACCCAGCAAGGGTGCATCAACCCCCCCTGATTAAGGAGGGAGCGAGTCACCCTAAACAGGGCGGCTGGGCGGGATTCCGCAGATGCAATCAAGGCGGAATGATACGCGCATCTTGCTGCCTTGAGCGCCACCTGATAACTCTTGATATAAGATCTTAATAGTGTTCGGTCAGATTCAGATTTACTTTTCCTCCATCACTTCTCTAGGCGTCTCTTCTGGTGCTTCACCCCCCTGAGTTCCTCAGTAAACCAAGGAGATCTCCTGGGTCTGCTACCACAGAGAGGTCGCAGCGGCACAATCCGGTCAAGAGCCCCCTTCGCAGCCATATTCCAGGCCGTAACCAAGCACTCTGCCGAACTGTGAATGAGAGAATCCGGTATTTCCCCAAGCGTACTCTGAAAACTCTCTGGGTCCATCAGACATCTGGGGCAGAACCACCTAATTGGTTCCGCCTCCCCGCAGGGGAGGAGTGGAGCCTTGAAAACAAGCCGTAGCAGAAAATGATCTGACCATGACACAGGCACATGACATATCTAAGCCCCTTAAATTCAGATCATTGCTCAACTGTTCTGAGAGGAATACCATGTCAGGAGTGTGTCCCCTCTCATGAGTCGGACCCTGAACTACTTGAGTCAGGTTCATGGTTGCCATGGTGGCCATGAACTCCTGTGCTAACCCAGAGGATTCGCCGAGTGACGGAACATTTAAGTCCCCCAAGACAATAAGCCTGGGGAACTCAACCGCCAACCAGCAACCTCCTCAAGCAGCGCAGGCAGGGCTGTTGACACACAGCTGGGCGGCAGGTACACGAGCAACAAGCCCACCTGAACCCCTAGGTCCAACTTCACAAGGAGCAACTCACAATCTCAGAAGCAGCGAGTCTGCATAGGCTAAAGGTCTTCTTGGCTATAATAGCCACTCCTCCCCCCCTTTCCCTGGGATCGTGGCTGATGCCATACCTGAAATCTGGCTGGGCATCTCTCAGAGAGAGGAACTCCTCCCTCCGGGCCCAGCCAGGTCTCAGTCACACATGCGAGGTCGGCCTCCTCATCCAGGAGAAGATCATGGATGAGGGGAGCTTTATTTACAACCGACCTGGCATTGAGCAGCAACAGCCTGAGCCCAGGGTCCGGATTTCACCCATTATCAGTACTTCGGGCTGAGCTCACGGGGTCGGAGCAAGGGATCGCTTTTAAACAGCGAGCTCTTGTTCCCCGGGAATGGCCTACCCTATGGCTCCCGCCATATGTGCCTCTCCCCAGCAAGACCGGTATACTTTGGCCCTCTACCATATAGGAACTTAAAGGTATAACCAATATTTTGAATTGGACCCAGAAGCAAACCAGCACCTAAAGTGTCTCCTGCAGCAACATACACCATTTTGGGACATTGCTCAAATGGCCACATTCTGCTCTAGTGTAGCTTCTGGATATTCTTCAAAGGTAGCCCCATGTAGAACCCATTGCAATTGTCCATACTGAAGATGACCAGGATGTGAAAAAGAAGGGCCACCAGATCCAAATGATGATTTTTTTTTAGAAAATTATTATTATAAATTCTAATATTTAAGAACAGTATGAACAACCCTAACCCTAACCCTTGAAGATTACTCTGGTCTTAAGATAGTCTTTATCCAATCTGATGTCCCCCTAGCTACATTGCATTACATCTTTCAGCAAGGGCGTTACAAATTATATTAAGCAAAACAAAGAACAAAACAGGAAAGAACTACCCCTATATTTAGCTTGGGGTATTTTTAGTTTATAGATTCATATATGATTGGAACAAGAATTATTATATGGATAGGCTGGCTAAGGCAAGGCCAAGGGCAGAAAGAAATTGATTAAGATTGGAAACTAGATGTCTATATTATTTCTCCCATATTTGTTCATAAAATTGTGGAACGTTGTACATGTTGAACCAACATGCAGAAAATAATAACAGCTATAATAAAGGGGATACACATAAGTCCATGCACTTCTAGTGGGCTGTTCTGGGCCTTGGAGGCCTCCCCCAGGCCTCCAAGGCTCAGAATGGACTTCCAGAAGTGGCATGCATGTACTTACAAAGGTCCATTCTGGGCCTTGTGAAAAAAGGCTAGGGCTTCAGCCGGTTTGCCAAAGTCAACAAAAAATTAGCTACCGGTTCTGCTGAACAAGTGCAAACCAGGTGAATCCCACTACTGATTTCATCCCCATGTGGTATGTGTGTAAAACATAGAGGCATATACAGGGTTGTGCAAATCCTTCAAAAGTGTTTACTTTACAACCTGGAAAAAAAAATGAAGTGAAGGGGATGTTGTGGTGGTAATGTGGAAGACCATTGTATTTGGAGGAGTGATATGTTTTGATTTCTCCTTCATATTAAGAAAAGTCTAAAAGTTTAGAGCTCATTCTGAGCTAACATGCTTGTTTTTCACTCTTGCTTGCTGAATAATGAAAAGGGAGAGAGACTCTTGACATGAAATCATAGAGCATAATATTTGCCCTTAAGCTGGGAGCTTCTGCACAGAATTTAGGACTGGGTACTGTGGAAATGGGATAACTGTGGTGTAACCAGTAGTGAGATTCAGCCAGTTCGGCAGAATCAGTAACTAATTTTTTGTTGCCCAGGCCTAGAATGGAAGTCCAGAAGCAGCATCCACACAGAGAACCGGTTGTTCACATATTTGAATCCCATCACTGGGTGTAACTCTGTGTCATTCCTAACAGTTTATAAGAGATTTGGGTATCACCTTGCTTAATATGCATGCTTTTTGTGTCATGCTTTTAAATTTGTTTGCTTGAAGTAATAATACAGCTTAAAATTTCTTCATTCACTTGTGTTCATTGTCTCTGGATGCAAAAGAACCAATTGCAAGACCATTTGACCAGTGCCTTGACACTTGGAAAAACAGATGTGCAGGCAAAGACAGCTAAGATGAAACAGCTATGTGATACTCTGGAAAAGAAAGATTTGCTTTAAAGATTCAAAAACAGGTATTTTTACACAAACCTGCATGTTTCAAAACACTTTTCTGAAAGATATGCACAGTATTCATGCATACAAGTTTTCAAATCTCACAGTGCCCTGATGAAACCTTTTTTTCCTCCCTGTTTATCAATGGCTCTACTCTTTGCTGGTGGATGAGCACATATGATCACAGCCATCCTCTTTATCAGTAACTTTATGAGACATCAGAGTTAAATGACCGACCAGTTTTGTTGGATATATATTAGTATGCTAGGTAATAGTTCTCTTTTGCCTCAAGACTGTGGAACTCAGTTCAGTAATGGTGTTTATTAATGGAGGCAACTGGAAAACTGTCAAAAGTGATTTAGCAAGGATGGTTATAAGTATCTGAACCCATTTGAAAACAGGTCTTGCATTACACACTTAATCTTTCAACTAACCCAGTATGGAGTCAAACTAATAAGGCAAGAATAAGAAACCATTCCCTTTCACTTGGATTCTGTAGCTACTTTTCATATTAGTCTAAAAATACTAGGGATAGGGAGAGTCAAAAAATAGAAATCAAGAATATATTTTCAGTCGGGGGACCAAGAAATTCAGCAAGGTGATGAACTGTGATTAAAATCATGAAATTTCCAGATGTGTTTAACAAAAGGATGACATAGTTCTGCTACAATTATATTAAAAAAATGTGTATGTGCTTATTTTTCATTTGTTTTGCAACAAATACAAAAAGTGTTCAGATTCCAAGCTACATCTGATGATTGTATGATTTGTAAATGAAATACTATGATTTATTGAACCTATAAAGGGGGAAGTATTTTCAAATATGACGAAGGAAAGCAGGGGAGGGACATGACAAATACCTGGGGAAATCAGGAGAGTCAGGCAGTTGAAATGAGTATAAAGATTTATTGCAAGCTTAAACACTCTACAAGAATCTGAAGTACTAACGGTCAAGGGAAAATAGTGAGCGCTAAGAATAAAAAGGAATTCAAGGTGGGTTGGACTTAGATCTCATGAGGGACTCATGACTGATGATGCGTTTGATCCCTCTTTCTGACTCAGGCTGGTCATCTCCTACAGGACATAGTTCAAGATTTGCTACCTTCAATGCATTCAAATCTCAAGGGCTGCCAAATTATATTGCATGATACTCAAGAAGCTGGTGTTGAAGTAATCCCAGAATTACTGGATCTATCCTTTGAAAACGGCAAAATTCACAAAGTGGCAAAAGATTGGGAAAGAGCAAGCATTGTCCCAAAATTCAAAAGAAAGAGGAGCTGAGAAAGTACAGATCACTTAGTTTACGTATCCACTGGTCAAGGCTCTGTATCAACTTATTTAAAGCAGTAGGGTTTACATTTGGAAAGGAATGCTACCATTTCCACATCTCTCCAGAGTATGTTAATTCTTTTTGTGACAGAGAGCTATAAATATAGTGTGGTTTGATCTCACAAAGCATTTAACAAGATCTCTCATGATACCCTTGTAGCCAAGATAAATGGTACTGCAGTTCAGTAGATTTGCAGTTGGTTGGACAACTGAACAATAGGGGCATTGCACACAAAATACAATGAATTAATAACTGGACCATTTGTGATATTACAATTTAACAAAGTATGAAGAAATGGAGTGGATTCAAAGAGAAAATATTAAGGAATCTGAGGAACAGTTGAAAGAGGCAGACTCCTTTTGAATTCAAAAGGGAAAATTAAAGAGGGATGTGACACAATTGTAAAATTACCTAGAAAGCTGTCGTGTGCAAAAAAAGTGCAAAAAATCAGTTTCTGTGGAAATTGGGAGAAAGAAGAAATGTATTAATCATGTTTATATCACCATCTATCTCACTAAAGGTGATCTGGGCAGTGCACAACAGCTGGATACAGCAACAGATATAAAAACAATAGATACAAAAAATATAAACATCCATATATATAAATGTTCCATAAGAATGTTCCATAAACAGGTGCCATGGCAGAGATGGTACATCTCCTGGGACCCATGAGCTAGTTGATGGTACCCACAGCATGAGCTCTATGCCAGATTTAACAGGGCTGGATGATGTAACCAGGAAGAGATTTCATAGGAAGTTAAGAGACCCAGGAAGAAAATAAAGCACTGTTAAGCACATAGTTTGTGTATAACAATAACGACTTTGTCTAAATACCAATTTTTCAATAGTGACTGTTGGGGATGTTTGAATGGATTTTTGCATTGAGTAGAAGGATGGACTAGATGATTGTAAGATTCAACTCAATTATATGACTCTATGAATTATTTAAAATAAATTGCAAATCTGGTTCCTTAGCCTTTCCCTCTTTGATGCCCTTCCATTTTATTTTTTATTAAATAGTTTTTGTTATTTACTTTATTTTCTAGTTTTTCATTTTCATTTTTTCATATTTTATTGTATTTACTCTAAATACAATAAAATAATCCAATTTGATATTTTTAACAAAAAAAGAAGATACTGTAAATAAACCTAGATATATAGAGCTTAGCTTGATTTCTAAATCTGCTGGAAATTAGAGATTTCTGGTATTATTGCTGGTTATTTCTTATTCAGTAGCTGACCTATGCATGAGCCCAGAGAATTTCACTGCAAAATCCAGATAAAATAAAGGAGCAAGTAATCCAGCCAGCCCAGAGAAGGCTGAGTTTTTTTTTTGTAACATTCAAAATTATTAGAATGGCATATAAACTAAGGCAGGAAGAAAGATAGCATGAAATTGTTAAAATGGTGATCAAACTAAAACAAGGGAAAAGCTATTGAGCTGTGCCAGAGTTCCTTAAGGCCATAAAAGTGGTGTGCTATATGTACCAAACACATGAAAGGGTTGTATTTTAACAAAAAAGCAAAATTAATTATTGAACGAAAATACTGCAGATCCATGTGCTCATTTTTGTGAGCTAGATAATAAACTAAAAGTTTTAGAACCAAGATTTTATTCATTTAGCATCTCAAGTTAAGATAGTGTAAATGTTGACCTTACCCACCATATGCTTGCATACAGCAAACATTTCCTCTTATATAGGAATAAAGGGCAAAAATCTATCTTAATAAAAGCTAGAATTCATTCTACAACAGCTGCTGGCTGAGGAATTCTGGGAGTTGAAGTCCACAAGTCTTAAAGTTGCCAAGGTTGAGGACCCCTGTTCTACAATTCTTGAATGTTGTAGAACAAATAGCTCACTGGCACACAGTTTCAAGTGTTAGGGTTTAAAACTCAGTAAAGAGACTAAGGGAAACATAGAAAAGTTTATCTAATTTATAATACATCAAATCGTTAAATGGCAAAACTCACCATATTGATATATGTACAAATGCAAGTAAAAACAGAATCACCCAGTAAGTGGGCCTGCACTTATTGAAATGAATGTTCCTACCATTCAGTGCCACTACTGTTCATACACATTTCTTAAATTATTTAGTTATTTACAATAACTGTGAAGCAATCCGAAGAACAAGACACATGCATGCTTTTGAGACATAATCTCTTTTGACCTGAAGGATGGTCTTCCAAAAAACATCCATATGCTTTGAAACAGAAAGGGAATTTCATTCAAGAGTTTTATTGACTTACTGAGAACTACATTGTACACTGTAACAAACCAAAATAAAAGTGATTTCTCAATTGCTTGTGAAATAAATGTTTCAAATCTCCCTGCACAAGAGGTTTTCATGAAATGAAACTCTAATGGAGTTTAATGAACCTGTTGCCCTGGGGCTTGCTAGTCCCTTCCTTTTGCTGATCAACTGCCTAGAGCTTACACCTAAAACAAAGCAGAACATGCAGACACCTGCAAGTGTTTCTCACACAGCAGAAAGACATGAGACAGAGGAAAGGTAGATGAAAGTGGGAAAATACTATAAGAATGGATCTTACAGCTGAACAATTCAATTATCGCTGTAACAAGTATGAATTACTATGATTGGCTATAGCTTTTTAACATTTAAATCTCCACCATATATTATCTGGAGTTTATAAAATTAGACATTGTGGAATCTTCTCCATAGGAAGCATATACTTAACTGGAGTCCTACCAACATGTTCTCTATATTTTCGATCCATGCATTGCAGAAGATTAATTTCAATCTTGCCATTTGCATAGTTATAGAAGCAAGAAGGGCTAAAAAAAAGGTATCTGATTCAAAGCCTTCCTTTCCCCTAGGAGTATTCTGCATAGAACTCTTTCCTCCAGTTTTTCCCATAATCAGAAACCTGTGAGGTAAGTTGCTAGACAGTAGTTAGCCAAACTAACTAGTGGGGGCACCCTGGCGGGTACGAATGTCCCCCATCCTGCGCGAGCTGCACTGGTTGCCGGTGGTTTTCTGTGTGCGCTTCAAGGTCTTGGTTACCACCTTTAAAGTGCTCCATGGCATAGGACCCAGTTATTTACAAGACCGCCTTCTGCCAGTAAATACCTCCCATCGACCAGTTCGCTCCCACAGAGAGGGCCTCCTCAGGGTGCCATCGGCTAAGCAGTGTCAGCTGGTGGCGCCCAGGGGGAGAGCCTTTTCTGTGGGGGCACCGACGATGTGGAATGAGCTCCCCCCGGAACTCCGGACGTGTCATGATCTCCGCACCTTCAGAAGAGAATTGAAGACTCATCTCTTCAATCAAGCTGGCCTGGCCTAGACCTCCTTGGGTTTTATGTAAATTTTTATGTAAATTTTTAAACAAGGTTGTTTGGGTTTTAGAATTGGGATTTTAACAGGTTTTAGTAACAGCCATGTATTAATTTAATTCATTTTTAAATATTTATTATTATTATCTGTTTTAATTGGGCTGTAAACTGCCCTGAGTCCTACGGGAGAGGGGCGGTATAAAAGTTTAAAAATAAATAAATAAATAAATAAAAATAAAGTCAATCCCTGGGTTTCCATAATAAAGAATGGAACCAGATGGAAATTGTGCCATTAAACACGAATCTCCCAAGATGTAATCATCATTTAACCAAACCAAATTGGTTCTTAAACTTGTTCTAATTTTAAGGAATTTGATATCATGTGAGGTTGTATTTTCCTCTAAGAACATGTTTATTGGATACAAAGTATCAGCACAGTCAAAAGTGAAACCAAGACTAAAAATCCTCTCCCAAAAGCAACAGTAATACAAAGTTACAGTTTCCACCCCACTGGTAATGCAATCAACTACGCTCCCCAATAACACATCCAAGTGGGCTTTCCAACACTAGGAGTATCCTCCCCAGCTGAGGGAACCAGAAATGATCTTGGTTCCCACAAGACAGATAACTGTTTAGTTTAATAGAAAACTTTCCATCCCCCCCCTAATCTTGTGGCAACCGGAAACGAGGAAAATGGCTTTTGCCAGGTCCATTGTAAGGTTAACATTTTAAGGCCATGCAAAAACACAGTCCTAGATTAAGATTGCTAATAGATTCCTGCAAAAGAGATGTGAACACCCACCCTCCCCTGCCCCCCCTCTCTCTCTTGTTTCCATCAAACATGGCAGATGGCAAATAGCAATAGCACTTAGACTTATATACTGCTTCACAGTGCTTTACAGCCCTCTCTAAGTGGTTTACAGAGTTGTCCCCAACAATCTGGGTCCTCATTTTACCAACCTCAGATGGATGGATGGCTGAGTCAACCTTGAGCCTGTCAGGATCGAACTGCTGGCCGTGGGCAGAGTTGGTCTGCAATACTGCATTCTAACCACTGTTCCACCACATTTTAATGCACAGGGCTGCATTAAAATACCATTGGAAAGGAGGATATGGTGAAAGAAAGGCAGGCAGTGGTGAGGAGATGCACCTCTGTATTAAAAAAGACCCCTTAATAACATCAGTGTTGTTCATCAAACCTATAGAGATGAGTGATGCTATTTATGTCCTTTCCTGACACTGCCTAGCAGTTCTCTGTTGCCCGGGAATACTTTGAAAAGTATCATTTCTTTTGTTTCTAATATCCACATCAGAACAACACAAAGTGTATGATACAAGCTAACTTTCTTTCTTTCTTTCTTTC
Source organism: Bothrops alternatus (assembly GCA_034064705.1). NCBI lineage: Eukaryota > Metazoa > Chordata > Lepidosauria > Squamata > Viperidae > Bothrops > Bothrops alternatus. The sequence continues at coordinate 7,084,819 of JARGCV010000007.1, read as the reverse complement.
TTTCTTTCTTTTTTCTTTCTTTCTTTCTTTCTTTCTCTCTCTCTCTCTCTCTCTCTCTCTCTCTCTCTCTTTCTTTCTTTCTTTCTTTCTTTCTTTCTTTCTGCCTCTCTTCCTTCCTTTCTTTTTTTCAGTCCTTCTCTCTTCTTTCAATTATTCTGAATTAAACAAAGTCTTTTTGTTTTGGCTTTTTAAGAAAGCTAGCTAATAAATGCAATAAATGAGTTCCTGGAATAGGGCGGCATAGAAATCCAATAAATGAAATGAAATAAATGAAATGAAATTTCTAGCAAAAATTGCCTCCCAGTTCTCTAGCAAAATACTGTAATATATTTTTTCTCTTTAGGTTTAACATCAGGGTAAAGAGGTACATTGTCCTTTAATTACGTTTGGTGGGGTGGTTTTGCAGAGAAGTTCCTGATCAGGCACTGTTGCTGAAGATGACTGATCATGACAGATCCATTTGTTTAGGGCACCAAAAAATGAAACAAACCAGAAGACCCATGAAAGAACAGCAAAGAGAACCAAGGATACACTTAACCCCAGCCTTGCTTAGCAGCAGCCACCATCAACATCACTGCTTGTGATCTCATGCCCTACCCTGCTTTTTCTCTAAGGTTTAGTTCACATTTTGCATTCAGAGAAGGCAGCAAGGACAAGCATAGTTGCTAGTTCTGTTACTCTCTCCCCCACCTCAAAGTTCCTACAGAGAAACAAAACAAGCCTTTTCCACCTCTTACTCAACACAGAAAGGGAAACAAATGCTACCCTTCATTGCATGCATTCAGTATAGACTGTGCGGATTTGTCTGACTCATAAAACATCTGAGCAGTCGATAAAAAGAGAATGCTGCCTGCCTTTCAAAAAAATCTACTTTCAGCATATAAATTCCCATGAAATGTTAGGATCATCACGTGGCATCTTAGATTTACAGTTTCCCCTACAGCTGCAACCAGAATGGTAAGCTGTAATGTAGAGCTTCTATGTTTGTGAGGCTGAAGAAGTGATGGTTCACTTTAGCCCAGAGATAGGGAATATAATAAGATCACCCATACAAAATCTTCTCAGGTCAAAGAATGTTCCAATAATTTATAATTGTTCCTACAGGTTTCAGAACCTCACCATTTCTAATGTTAAATTTCTGCCACTTTTATGTCAAAAATGGCTAGCTATGCCGGTGTGAATATATACTACACTGGGAAATGTTTTTTTTTTTGTTAACATGTAGATTTGCCACAACTTTTAGTTTCTGGGTATTTATCACTGTGTCAGTCTATTATTTGGGATATTTGGCCATTTTAGGCAGTCTATTGCAGGCTCACTCTGCCATGCGGTGCTAGGGCTCGAACCACCAGAACAGACACCATCTCCAGCATCTTTAAGCCACTGAGCCATTATGCCTCTTCCATTTAAGTAGGGGCGGGGTCACATTAATGCATACCTCAATTCAAATAAAAAGGCATTACAACCAGTGTGGAACATTTGATAGTGTTGCTTTTGTTCACATTATGACTTGTACTTCATAAATGAAAGTTCTTCTTATAATAGGTACAGCAAAACCAATCTTACATAAATGCCCTACATCATCCAAGTAGTCACTCTCTGATCTTCAAATTCCAACAGAATTATTTATAGTTTTTTTAATGAAATATTCATAAAGAAGTATCCGTGGCTTGCAATTTCTGCTAAAAAGTATTTTAACTTTTCAATTTCTTTTTGCTCTCCACACCATCTTCCATCATATTAATTTTGGCCAACCAGAGTACTCAAAAACATTAGTTAAAAAAGGGAAAAAAGTCATCCTTTTTTATTATCTTTTATAAGTTCACATTGTTTCTTCTTCTCTTTTTAAGGACAACTGTGTGAATATTTGGATACGAAATACATAAGGCTTAATGGGATTTCAAAATATTGATATTAGATCAACACTTAGAAAGCTGAATGATACATAGACAAATATATTGTTCCTAATAATAATGCCCCTCTAAGGCAGGGGTGTCAAACTCATAATGTCATGTGACGTGTTGCGACGTATCATGACTTTTTTTTTCCACAGGCCAGCAGTTTGACACCCCTGATCTAAGGCCTACAAAAGACTAACAGCCAACCTTAAAACCATGAGCATCAGTAAATACAATGCATTATATTTACTCACAGCGTAAATTCTGCTGAGTATGCTGGGTTTCACTTTCTTCCAAGTAAATTTGAGTGGTGTTGGACTGTTCTGCAAATAGAAGATAGAGTAATTAGAATTGCTTTTGATTGATTATGTACCATTGAGTTGGTGTTCACAGCAACCAAGTAGATATATAATAGGACAAAATATAGAACACATTTCAATGTGCTCTCTCTCTCTCTCTCTTTCTCTCTCTGTGTGTGTGTGTGTGTGTGTGTGTGTGTCTGTGTGTGTGTGTCTGTGTGTCTGTGTGTCTGTGTGTGTGTACTGCTCTTTTTACCCTTGCAATCTGCCCAGGGTACAGGCAAAAGTATGTCCACATTACTGAACTAGGATTACAACTATTTTGTTGGTAGGTCATTCATCCAGAAAGAATGAAAAGCAAAATGATTGGAGATGATGAATCTATATTTTTATACTTGATTTTCCACATAGGGGCCCATTAAAATCAGAAGAGTGTCATGATCTGCTGGGGCTTCCATTCCATTGAAAACCAAGTATCTAGGGGCATAATGTTTGTTGCCCACTTCAATTGCAGATATATTCTGAGGAATAGCAAAATATGGGGACATATAGCCTCACACGGCATTTCTCAGATCTGATTCCACCAACATTTTACTGTATTTTATTTGTTACTGGAGAAACAGAAGGAGATAAAAACTTTTGAGAAATTGTAAACAAAGAAATTGCATCATGAATATTCTGCATGCAAAAATAAATGTATTTTGCTGGTATGTTCACTTCATCAAAGTTGACTACAAACCTAGACTTTAGAAAGAGAGTTGAAAAAAACATGAGATTTAGTAGCAAGAGCAAAATTAACAGCATACATCCACAACAGATGTTTAACTAAATTTAAGCAAGAATGTCTCCCATACATACAATGGATCACGCAGCAAGGCAAATGCAAATATTTACGCTATGGTTTCTAGGTCTAAATGTTTATAAATACTGTAAGTCAGTTGCAGTGTAATGAAGAAGAAAGTTATTTATTTTTTCAGTAGAATTTTCTTTTTTTCTTTTTGGTTTTCTCTTTTTAATATTAATAAAATATTACCTCAGTATTGAGTATCAGGCTTAATACAGTAAGGCTTATTACATTACAAAATAATTCAATGCATTTTGCAATAGTCTATCAATGCTATACTTGGTTTTAATTATACAATTCAAGCAATTCTGTTAATTAACATCTCAGAATCATAGTTAAAACTGATATAAACTTTTCCTCATCTTTAAAAGTTTAACATCTAAATCATCATAGTGTTAATTATTTCTATAGTATATTGTATATTGTACAAATGCTACATAGTGCAGTAGACTGCAACTGTCTGGCAGTTACGTTCTGATGGGAAGGTGTTATTTGTTTACGTTCAGTAGTTCTTTTCCAGTTAAATATTAAGAGCCAGTTTTAAGAATTAAAATATTAAAAGCCAGTTTGGTCCCAGGATTAAGGCACCAGACACCAGGCTAGAGTCCAGGATACTGTGAGTTCTAGTCCTGCCTTAGGCATAAAAGTTGACTGGGTGGCCTTGAGCCATTCATGCTCTCTCAGCCCAGTTCACATCACAAGGTTGTTGTTGTGGGAGAATAGGAGGAAGGAGTATTAGATATGTTTGCTGTCTTGAGCTATTTATAAAAGTAATAAAGACAGAATAAAAAAATCTTTAAAAATACCAAGGAAAAATAATAGAAGAAGAAGAGGAAGAAGAAGAAGAGGAAGAAGAAGAAGAAGAAGAAGAAGAAGAAGAAGAAGAAGAAGAAGAAGAAGAAGAAGAAGAAGAAGAAGAAGAAGAAGAAGAAGAAGAAGAAGAAGAAGAAGATGATCAAGAGATGGTCCTAGCAAATGGTAAATTTTAATTTTTAGCAAAAGTGTGGGGGCCTGCCTAATTTTAGGCTACCAAATTTGACCTATCTAAAAAAAACATATCACTCAGGATAGAAAGGTCCCTAATGTGCCAGCAAGTTTCCCTGGGCAAAAGAATATGTGTCTTCTTTTAATCTTTCCTAGTTTTCTGTCTCTCGTGCCACAAATCAGTGATTTTTCGAACTCTGAGATGTTGGATTTCAACTCCCAGAATTCCTCAGGAAGCAGGAAGTGGGGCTAGATCTTGAGCTCACAGGGCTGCATTCCTGGGGGATGGAAAGAGCCAAGGAAAAGTGAATAGGAACAAAAATGGGACAACAATGGGGAGAAATTAAAAGGAAAAAAAAAACATGGAGAAGATCAGAAAGACAAGAGAAAGGGAACACACACATGAAAAGGGGATGAAGGTGAAGGTTTTTTGGGGTTGGCATAGAGTGGAGAGGAAGACTTTGGAGGCCATACAGTACATTTTGCATTTCTGGATGAGAATGGGTTCCATTTTTATGCTAGGAAGGTCAAACCTGGCCCAACATTATGCATTCTGCTCCAGCAAATAGAAAACAGTATTTTTGGCAAGAAGTACAAAGAATTCAAACTTCACTAAAAAAGCCTGAGGGATAACGCTGTGCTACTAATCTAGAATTAAACAGACAGGAACTGTGGGGGTTGAACTATCTCATTCAGGCTATAAAAGGGTGATATTTTTGTCTTTTTTTGCTGGTACTTTTTCATGTAATTTCTTATTTATATTATTTTTATTGGAGTTTGTCTCTAAGGAGCACAGAAGGGCTATAAGTACTTTTTATCATTGTATCTTATCAATGCAACAAGCTTGTGAGGTAAGTTAAACATTTTGCCTAATCAGTGTTTATGGCGTGTTTAAAATGCAAACATACATTTCATATATGATCTCATTGCCCTGAGGAAGATGTATGCATCCATTCCTGTTCCAGCCATCATTCACAAATATAGGAGCTGCTAAGCAACAGAGAATGGGATAAAATGAAAAGCAAGGGGGAAAAAATAATCCTGTAGGACCCTAAGGCAGCATGTGAGAGAAAGGTGGATTTATTCTTTGATCATGTTGCTATAACTCAGATGGAAGGGTTGTTCAAGAGGAAATTATAATTTAAGTAAAATATTTGCCTTGTTTCAGGTAATGCCCCAAAGCTTTGTGCTATGGTCAAGTTATTTACTGAGATTTTGCTTCTAGGCTTTAATATTAATGTGACCAGTTTTAAATAGCAAATTAAGCAGGTTAAACTTTTCACCATTTTATTTTCACACCAGGGATGCTTCACCTACTAATTTCTTTTGTCACTGAATTATTGTTAAAAAAGATTTATGGCATTGTTAAAACAGACCTAACAATAACATTGCTAAGGTACAGACTAAATATGAAAAAGCTTCAGGAAAACTGTTCCTCGGAATATTAGTGTAATATATGTGAGAGGTTGTATCTGTCAGTACATTTCAGCAGTTGGTCATTAGATTATGGAAGAATCAAAGAAGGACTTTCTCTTTCCCGAGCCATGGCTTTTGAACAACACCGGAGAAAGAAATTGCAGAAGTGAATTTTTGATGTATGTGGTTTAACAACATTTTCATTATTAGTTGTTTCACCCAGTTTCTTCACTCGGCTGAATAAAGAGCTGTTTTCCTGTTCCTGAAGCCTCCATCTGGGTTTCTTCTTTGGCTCAGATTTTATTTGCCAACAAGCCTTACAATATGAATAGGTATTAATAGGTATATCAAGTTAAATGTTGCTACAATGGTTGCACATAGTGTACATAACAAAAATTGAATGTAAAGTAATTCATCTCAAAGTTCTTTTTTGCCTTTGAACTCACCATTATATATTAGAATTTTATTTCCTGATTTGTTCAGGATAAATCCCATTTATTGGTTTATTATTCACAGTCTCTTTGCAGCACAAGTATGATTGTGATATAATCTGCTTCTTGGTTCCTTTACATATCATTTTATAGCAACCTTTGCTTTGATTCCAAAACATAATTGTAAATAATGTATTAAGATTATTTGTGCAATTTTTTTCATTAATTGCCCTTAGGTTAATTAAAAAGACTTTTTTTCTATAAAACAAGAAGGTATAGGCATGAGCTTCATGTTCTAAGCTTAGGTGCAAGTCAACTAAAACATGTCTATGAGTGCCTCAATTTTCATTACAGAATCACCATGCCAATAGACCATTCAATTAAATTCTGCAAGAAGAATGATTTCTATATGGCTATTTAAGATCAAGAAATAAGTTCAGTCAAAGTGGTCACAATGATGGGAACTGTTTAATGGTAAACAAGAACTTTCAATTTCACAACAAAAAATCTCAAAAATAATGGCAAAAAAAAAATCCCAAACTCTAAACCAATTTGAGAATGCAATGTGATGAAAAAATAAAAAGGATGGGGGGTAGGGAAAAAATGATAGAAGAAGGAGAGATTGGGAATCAGAACTAGTTTCAATTGTTTTTATCCACCATTTAAAGATAGATAGATGATACTTAATAGATAGACAGACAGTAAATAGATAGGCAGACAATAGACAAGGTCTTCTCAGCTCATTGAGAATTATGCTTGGTAAATATAGCAATCTCTCTATTAGCTACAGTAGAAGCTAAAATTCATCCAGCCAATTTATCTGCCAACAGGCCCAGACAGAAGCAACATCTTCATGAGGGAGAAATGCTGCTTATCACATCGGTGTTGAAAGATACTTCAGTCCCTCCCACTTCAATACAGAATAGTATTGGTAGAAATAAGGGAGTTCAAGTCAAAATAGATAAGGAGAAGAAAATTTCATGAATTCAGGTTTCTGGGGCCAGACATATTACATTCAAGTGAAGAAGTATTAACAGCTATCTCTGAGAATTCCCAAGGAGTAGGTGAGGACCTAGAAGATTGGAGAACAAATATTGTCAACGTGATATTTATATTGTGTGAGAACTTTAACCAGACCAGTTATATTTAATATGCAGAAGGGAAAGCTGTGGAAATGTACAATAGTAGTGCTGAATTATTTAAAATGTTTTGCAGAAGACAGTGAATTGTTTTTCTTGTCTCGGAAGGCAGGATTAGAACAAAGGCTAAAAATATAGGAAACTAGATTCAAATTAGCTACTGGGAGAAATTTTCTGATGGTACAAATCAGTGAGGTAGCTTGGCTAATGAAATGGCAATTTCCCCTTCACTGAAGGTCAAACAGAGGTTAGAGAACCATCAGTACAGAACACTTCAGTATATTTTGTTGTGCTAGGTCAGGGGTAGGCAACCTTGGCTCTTTTATGACTCGTGGACTTCAACTCTCAGAATTCCTGAGCCAGCCAAGGTTGGCTACCCCTGGGAGTTGAAATCCACGAGTCATAAAGAGCCAAGGTTGCCTACCCCTGTGCTAGATGATCTCTGGGTCCACTTCCAATCTGATGATTCTTTGAAAAGTTCAAGGTCATTCAGTGAACCTTATGGCTCTTCATGAGAATTTGAACCAAGTACAATAATTACTTCTGCCTTAACACCCTTACCACTCTGGGTTTCACTAGTACTATGTATCTTTTAGTTGATAATATTCGCCCATTTTTATATATTATGGCATACCAACATTACTTTCACTAATAATTTTTTGTAGTTCAGAATGATGAGTAAGAAAGACACCATCTTTTTTTTTACTTCATTTCTGAAATGTGTCATGATTTTCAAACAAAGTGTGCATTAAAAGCAAATCTTGCACATTCTATGCAGGTTGGTAAATGGGACATACAGTTCCCATTAGCTTCTCAATAACTGTATAGGTGCTAATGTCAGTTGTGTTTTGAGGAATTTCACAATGGATGGCTCTTTCTATCCCTTCTTCCTTCCCTCCCCCAAAGTATAATTGTAACTTTCTGATAAAATAAAGCTGGTTTTGATGTTTGAAAAGAAAAAGTAGTTTATTCTAATTAAAATCCTGAGAACTAGGCTTTCTTTTTCTCCTTATTTTGTTAAACCAGCCTACTACAGCTCAATTTTCAGGAATAGTTGTATTTTCCTTTCCCTAACTGAAATCTCATATATTTTCTGGTTTAAGATGAGGCAGTATCTTGGCAATATTGGGTCATCTTGGACGTAACTTGGTATGGGTAAAGTTAATAAAACTCAGACCTAATTAAAGTAATCAGTCTAAAAAGAAATAACATTTAAAAGAAGTCTCTGTGAAGATAGCACAGGTAGCAAGCCATGCATTAGATACAGTTTGCTAAGTTGTTCACCAAAATATGCTATTATGAAGCTCAGAAAATAAGTTTTAATGTTAAAAATGTGTAAAGTGAAAAAAATAACATCCCAAATGCATGTAGTGTTGCTAATACGAAAGCACAATATTTTACAATTTCCATGAAAATGGGCTGAAAATCTCTGTGCTTTTCCACTGTTGAGCTGACATGTTGTCTATCTTTGAAATGGCAGAAATCTATATAGGTAAAAAAATTACTCTTCCCGTTTTCTATCTTTATGCATCCAATACAGAACATAGAAAAGGATTTCTGCAACCCAGAAACTGCAGAGAACTGCTTTAAGCAAACCACAACCAAACCAAAAATAAATCAGTTCAGTTTTCAAACGTAGCCAGTTTGGATATTCCTTGAAGATCACAGATAATCTAGAATAATGCAAAGACTAAGCTACTGTATGTGGACTGAAAAATCTGCTGGGCACCAAAGGGATGAAAATCCTCTAACGCTCATCTACATTTTTGCAACCCTAATTTGAAATGTCTTTGGTTAATCACAGGCTTATTTGATTGCAATGCATCATGTTCTAGGTGAGCCTGGGTAAAAACATTTGGCTGTCTCCTTCTCTCTCCTGAAAGGTATGAAATAGCATGTCACTTTTGTTCTAAATTCTTGTAGCTGAGTTGAAACCATGCTTTAAACTAATACTCAGTAAGTCTCCTGCATTTTTTTTCTATTAATGCTCAAATAATTTGATGGAAAAAAAAGTTTTTGTAAAAGCGAAGAAAAATCCAGAGAAATCCTGGATGATAGAGGGGATGTATATTTTAACATTTACCTAGTGGACATTACTCCCTTATGATGTCACCTCTTTCTTTGTATAATTTTATTTCTTTCAGTCTGCATCCTGCTCAACTTTTCACTATTTTAGGCTCTGAACACATTAGGTCCACGATATATGAAGAAGTACTTCTGCTATTTTAGACTGATGACTGAAATTCTTGGGGGAGGGAAAGAATGTATCATTTTGTGATAACCCATAGACAAGCTCTTTATATTGTTTTTCTTGTTACTGTATTAATATTATAAACACAATATGTGAAATCACAGCTGACATTTCTTGGCCTTGGTGTTTCATATGCATGGAGTTCTTTCCAAGAACCTAGACTGTTGCAATGTATTGGAGTAATAAATGCAGAATCAAGTGGTGTGGCCTTTTGTGATTGACAGATGGAAATTTTGTTGATGCACGTATTTTCTAAGTGCCACCCAAGATTTTTCGATATAGTTCATAACCACTGGGACCGCCATGGCCAATTTATGCTATAACCTTTCAATTTTTATTTTCTTTATCTTTTCTCCAATTTTCAACTACTTTTTCAACTCTATGTTCTCACCAATTTTTCATTATTTACACATGAAAATTTTGACAGATATTCCAATGAATCACTTTGGTAATTATGTTATGTCATTGTTTATAATCAGTTTGTAAATCTTCTTGCATGAGCTGAGTATATGGTCCACTGAGTCTTCTATCTCTTTGCACTATATGTACTTTGAATAAATTGATATTTTTTTTAAAAAAAGCAGGCCTTGATTACCTATGGTGTCTTTGTTTAACGTTCCAGTTGTAATTCACTGGCAGCTTGTTTAATGTTCCAGTTGTAAGTCATTGCTAAGTCTTCTGAACTAGAAGATCACCTCCATTTTTTGTAGAAATTGACCGTGGAATGTTTTTCCGTACCAGTATTCTATTCATGTATTATTATATTATTTCAATATTCATATTCTATTTCCTGTACATTCACTAAGTTCCAATCTTTAACTTGCATCATTGCGTGTTCTTGGCTGCCTTCTACATAATGAAACAATGCACCTTTTCTTCTTCAGCAGCTTGTTTGTCCTGAAGTAAACTTCTGGCTCCATTTCTGCGGAACAGGTATAATCTATCAATATCACTATGGATATGTGTTGCGTAATGAAAAGTCAGCCATTTTGAGATGTTTTTGTAGTAAAGGCTATAGAATCTATTAAGTAACAGCAACTATAACAATAAAAGGAATGATGTTCCTTTCATTAAGATTTTTCAGGGGTTGGCTACCCCTGGGAATTGAAATCCACGAGTCATAAAGAGCCAAGGTTGCCTACCCCTGTGCTAGATGATCTCTGGGTCCACTTCCAATCTGATGATTCTTTGAAAAGTTCAAGGTCATTCAGTGAACCTTATGGCTCTTCATGAGAATTTGAACCAAGTACAATAATTACTTCTGCCTTAACACCCTTACCACTCTGGGTTTCACTAGTACTATGTATCTTTTAGTTGATAATATTCGCCCATTTTTATATATTATTGTTTAATGTTCCAGTTGTAAGTCATTGCTAAGTCTTCTGAACTAGAAGATCACCTCCATTTTTTGTAGAAATTGACCGTGGAATGTTTTTCCGTACCAGTATTCTATTCATGTATTATTATATTATTTCAATATTCATATTCTATTTCCTGTACATTCACTAAGTTCCAATCTTTAACTTGCATCATTGCGTGTTCTTGGCTGCCTTCTACATAATGAAACAATGCACCTTTTCTTCTTCAGCAGCTTGTTTGTCCTGAAGTAAACTTCTGGCTCCATTTCTGCGGAACAGGTATAATCTATCAATATCACTATGGATATGTGTTGCGTAATGAAAAGTCAGCCATTTTGAGATGTTTTTGTAGTAAAGGCTATAGAATCTATTAAGTAACAGCAACTATAACAATAAAAGGAATGATGTTCCTTTCATTAAGATTTTTCAGATCTAGAGTGTGAAGGGTCAAGGAGGCTTCAGAATGATGGAAAGAGGTGCAGTAATAACAAAACAGGAAAAGCAGCATAGCGGTAGCAGCAAGCCCACCACTTCCAAAGAGCAATTTGAACAAGGTCTGTGAGAAACTGCAAGAAGGATATTTGAACAAATTATTCATGTGAGAAAGAAATTGTAGGTGCAGTCTAGTACGAGAAGGATTTTCATATATTATTATTTTATGTTGGCATCCAAAACATAAACATGGAATTTGCATTTTTACTGTCATACAAGCTTAGCCTACCCATGCTTTGCAACCCTGGCTTTGTTCAGGTCTTCATGCAGTGTCAGAAGGTGGCCGGGCAAGTTACAAGTTCAGATGCCAACTAGTTTAACTAATGACATTTCACAGAATCGTGCCGTAATAAAGTGTCACGTACAGCATACTGCATAACTGTAAAAACCTAAGTATCAAAATTGCAGTGGCCAGAGCTTCTCTTTTTAAAACTCTGGATTTATTTGGTAGTTTCCCCCTTCCACTTCAGTTTTAAAGAGGTCACAGGCTGCTTTGCATGTCTAGGATCAAGGGTAAGCTTAATATAAACTGAAAGATTTCAGTTTGGGATTTATGTATATTTATCAAATGTCAGCATCTGGAATCTGCTGCAGATTGGGCCCATCCTCCTTGCATGCTTGCTTGGCAACTGCAAGTCATGCCATGCCATTCTGGAAGGGCTCAAACAATAAACCAGCTGGCTGCCTGCTGAGCTTCAAATCACCAGTTGTGGTTGCAAGGGGATACTAATGAAAGAGGACTAGGAAAACTGTATTTTTTTTATGTAGGCTATACATTGCATGTTTTTTTTAAATTTTGTTTTCATACTGTGAGCCGCTCAAATTCAATCTTGAGTTAGGAGGCACCTAAATCAAATGAATGAATAAAATAAAACTATCAAATTTATAAATAAAACTACAGCCATGGGTGTTCTGTGCACTTTTATGCTGTAGAGAAATCTATCAAAGTGTGCTTTCACAGATTATAAATTGTGCTATTTTATAACACCATTAACAGTAGTATAGGTAATAGTGACGATGGTGTCATAACATCATCTTTGTGAATTTATTCACATTTCTTATTGGTTTGGTAACCAGTTTGATTATAAAGTCCTGAACATACTCCAAGGGTTATACTTTTGAAACTGAGGTATCAGTTATTATTGAAGAAATGCCAATCTCTCTCAATCTCTTTCTTTAACCTCTTAATTCTGAATTTAGTTAAATATGACAGTAGGACATAGTGAGCTGTAATTTTTTGTTTGTTTTTAGTAAATATCAGACATGCTGGGGTATAGTCAGTCACAGGCATCACAGCAGACAAGCAGTGATGATTTATTTATTTTTAATTAATTACATTTATCGGCCACCTATTTTACCACAGGATAAATTTGAGTGGCTTAAAATATTAAAATTTAATCCTCCCATTCTTATCTACTATCTACAAAACTATCCCAATCCTTCCACAGCATTTACTGTAATACTAGAGAAAATTCACGCTGGTGCCAATGGGACATTTCTCCTAATGGCAATCGCAGTTTGCAGTGATAGGGATTTCTAAAGAGAGAAACTGGAGAAATCAACCTTCCTTTCATACCTATTGCATTTCCTTCAACTGCAGTTCTCTTCCCTCTTTTATCTTTCAAAAGCTGCTCGGCAAAAGGAAATGAACACAGCTAAAGAATGAAGTAAAGCCATTATGTTGCTTCCTCTTTGAATTGCTCCAAAATCTTCTTCCAGCTACTTCCAGAATTTCCAAAAGAGACCATCAGAGCAATGTAAAATACCTGAATAAAGAAAATCCCATTATCTCCATGGGGTTGTGATGAAATTCTTCATTGGAGTTAAAGGAAAATCACTCCAGATTATGAGTTCAATAAAGTAGATATCAGATCAGATCAGATTAGATTAATGGGTGGGTGGGTGGGTGGGTGGGTGGATGGATGGATGGATGGATGGATGGATGGATGAATAGACAGACAGACAGATAGATAGGTAGATAGGCAGGCAGGCAGAATATGAACTATTTTTCCATTTTTAATCTAACATCAAATTGAGCTTTTGGTATCACTTATGACAATTAAGACCACTTTGTGGCAATACAGAAATGATGGGTATGTAACTTGAACAGTATTGTACCTGTTTTAAGTTCACCAACATTACTGTTTATTTTGTTCTTTGTGTAGTATCGTTCACATCTAGCTGCCTACCTAGCACCATTTTTTCTACCAGAGACCCCAGAAATCCCCTGTTAGAGTGGCTATTGCTGAGGCAACAAGATTAAAAAAATAACTTATGGGGCATGTAGGTAAAAAAAGGTATGTACAGGTGTGTCCCAACATGATTAAATAATGGAAAGAGTCAGTTTCAGTCATCCCTGAAACATTCCCTTCCCTTTTTCAGTTAAAATGAATCTGAGCAATTAATGATAAGGAGTCTTTTGCGAACCCTACAGTTATCTCCTTTTAGAATTTCCATTACATTTCTGAGGTCTTACTCTATAGGTTATGCTAGGAAGATAGGCAATTTTGTGATGTGTGAGAGACACATGGACTTGCAGCCCAGGCAAGATAGGTATAGCAGTAAAAATGGAGACATTGAATCACTTGCCTGGAGTTACTGAGACAACTGCTGCTGTAAATCTGTCCTGGATGAACATGGTTTTGAAGGAATGGGCACCCGTTCCTTTCATGTTTCTGAATGAAGTGTTGAAATAGAAGCCCCTGGAGTAGTACTTTGGTAACTTTAGGCCTGTGAAAACAAAACAACCAGAAGGCTACACAGATTACTTTGATTAGTAGAACTCCAACTGAACAGATATAAACTTGAATTTCTTATAGGTGACTTTTTTATTACTGGGGAGAGAACCAACACATAATTTATCTCTGTGATTCTTTCTCTGAAATGTTTAAATTGAGAAAGTCAGATTAGGAAGGAGAGACCCAATCATAATTCCCTTGATACCATGGAATTCACTGAGGTCAGTCACTTATATATGTTTGTGTGTGGAACTAGTGTAGTACTTCAGAGTAAACCAGAATTTGCTGACAAGAGTACAATTAGCACAATTTTCAAGGATCTAAGGATGCATATAAAATATCTAAATAAATAAATGGACATGGAGATTTAGTGCAGAATTTTGAGTAAATAGGTATTACTAATAATGATAATGAAAGCAGTAACAATACCTGATTAGAAAATGGATATAAAATAACTTACAATATTGCAAACTTCCAATGATGCATTGAAGTATATTAGTTTTATTATATTTTAGTTTTGTTGTTTATCCATCCATATTTCACTACCTTTATCAGATTCTTCTTTTTGTATCATCTATTTCTCTCTCTCTCTCCTCTTAAAAACAACACCTACTGCAGCAGCAACAAGCAGACCATGATTGTGTACACACTCAGCAGGGCAGCAATTTCAACTTTAAAAAGGTATTCTTGCACTAGGCTTTCTAACTTTCAAGCTGTTCACCACTTTGCAATCAAAGATTGCTGAACATTTTTTTTTTGAAGTGTCCGTAGTCCATGCACATAAGTAGACATCCAAATGTTCTTAGTCAGGAAAGTTTTTCCTCAGTCTGTTTGATTATAAATGTCATACAGATTTAAAGAGGAGTTGCTGCAGTAGTGAGATGGGTGGCACATAAATAATTAAATAAAATTATCATAATCAAAATCTGAATGAGTACCATGGCTAATGTAGGCACCAGGGGTCCCACACAGCCCTATTAGTCCTCCCTTCCTGGAGAACTTGGCTCCCTACTTGCCTCTGGATTGCTCCACTTATTTTATAAACTAGCCTGTGTTCCAGTGTACAAGAAGAGAAGGAAGGAGGAAGGAAAAATTGGCTAGTTCTTGAGGAGAAGGTGACAATTTCTAACCAGCTAGAGCAGTGATGGCGAACCTTTTAGAGACCCAGTGCCCAAACTGCAACCCAAAACCCACTTATTTATCACCGGATGTCGGGTGGGCATGGCCACGGTGGTCATGGCAGACTGGGTGGGTGGGGCCAGTGTGGCAGGGGCCAGTCCCTCGCCATCTCCGGGGCATGGCACGTGTGCCCACAGAGAGGGCTCTGAGAGCTGCCTCTGGCACACGTGCCATAGGTTCGCCACCACTGAGCTAGAGTATCCACCATTTGTCCAAAATGGTATAGGGTTACCTGCCTGAGCAGGGGGTTGGACTTGATGACCTCCAAGGTCCCTTCCAACTTTTATTATTATTATTATTATTATTGTTATTATTATTATTATTATTATTATTATTATTATTGTTATGTTACACTATTTTATTATTTTTTATCCTGCATTTATTATCTTTATAAATAACTCAAGGCAGCAAGCATACTTAATAATCCTTCCTCCTCCTATTTTCCCCCCATAATAATAACCCTGTGAGGTGGGTTGGACTGACCCAGAGAGTGACTGACCCAAATTCACCCAATCAGCTTTCATGCCTAAAGTGGGACTAGAACTCTCGGTTTCTAGTCTAATGCTTATTCTTAATGCCAAGAGAAGCCGAGCATATAACAATGCCAGATATTTCTTGAGGTCTAGAAGTACTGGGGTTTAGCCCCGTCTTTTCTTGTGCTGTTGCTCAACGTGCCACTCCATTTTAAAAACAGGCACTATGTGTACCCTACCTCTTTCTGATCCCCTCTGATTTCTCCATCATTACATTAACAAGCCGCTCTGATTTTTAAACAGTTGCTATTTTAACCATTTTCCCTCTGTTTACAACAGGAAATGCTGTATATGGGGAACCTTATTTGAATTACAGGAAAAGGTGGCTTATCTGATTATTTTAAATGTACCTTGTTTGAGTTACAAAAATTGGGGCAACAACTAGCTTGCATCAAAGAGATACAAGTAACTCTTAGATATTTGCAGCACATAAGAAAGAACCCTACATTTGACAACTACTTTTTCTCTTAATTAGTCATCTGAAGAACACTTATCATGTTCTCATTTACGCCTCATTATACCATGTTGCATTATCATGTTTGATTTTTCACCATAGAATTTCAAGGGCAAAAGTCTTATTTTTGTTTATGCTTCTACCTAAGTAGATTATATAATTGTTTTAAAGTTCTTCCACAGAAAGAGAATAGTAAAAGGTAAAAACCGTAAGACCTAATTTTGCAGAAAATTAGATTGCTTGTTCTGCAAGAGTTACTTGATAATGTCTCTGTATCAGCCATACAGGGAAAGGCTGAGAACCTTTTTTTTTTCCAGTATTGATCCTTTGCGAAACCCCATCCATTGCTGCAGTGGTAGAAAGAGCTTCTGGCATAGTAATGAATTGTTCAGAATTTCTTTGCTTCCCTCTGAGTTTTTCCTGCCAACCTGTTTTACAGTAGAGAAAAGAGCAGGAGAAGGGTGCTTAAATCATGGCTTGGCATCATGACAATAGTAGAAAAATGCTAATATCAACGAAGAAAGACTCCGAGGAGACTTGTGAAGGTGGTAAGTGAATCTTAAAGGAAAGCATAATATTATGCTTTCTTTCTTTTTCTTTCTCGCATCCAAGCACAGTCTTCACTCATTCTCACCACTTAGGGCTCATCATCACATCCTCTTTAGAGCAGGGGTTCTCATCCTTGGCAACTTTAAGACTTGTGGACTTCAACTCCCAGAATTCCTCAGCCAGTGGCTGAGGAATTCTGGGAGTTGAAGTCCACAAGTCTTAAAGTTGCCAAGGTTGAGAACCCCTGCTTTAGAGTGACACAACCTTGACCCAGTAAATTTGTTGGTGGTGATGCTGTCATGTTCTATCATGCCCACATATGAGTCAGCTTAAAGTCCTCTTCTGCTGCCCCAGTTTTAAAATAACATTATTCTTCCTCTCTTTCTACACAACTGTTGCTATGGATATGATCTAGGGTACTTCACCAACAATGCAGTTGATGACAAGGAAAAGATCAAGGATCTGCCCAGCTTCATTGGACACTTTAGGCAGCTGTTGAGCACACCCTGTCTCTTCCAATCATGGAGCATTTTGGCTTCAACCTGGCTTTTGCAGAAAGATCTGACTGCATTGTGCCTGATGAGAGCTTTCCAAATGTCTTGTCAGTTCATGCCTGGGCATTTTATATATAGAGGTTTAATGCTGCTTTGAAAGACTGCTAGATTTGTTGTTCTAAACATGGATTTAATACTCTTAAAAGAGTGCTTGCCTTGGGCTTCACAGAAAGTCAATTTGAAATGGGAAAGAGAGGCAGGTTCTGCTAGTTGTGCACAATTTCTGTGCAGGTTTCCTGCTATTACTGCTGATGATAAGAGACTTCATGTGACTTTTTTTTAATAATATAATAATTTTGTCTACCCAGGGCCTTCTCTGCCAGACATTTCCTTGCAGCTCTAGTCAAAGCTAGAGCTTGATCATTATCGATCATTTTCTCCTGCTTCATCCTCCATTTCCTTTCTTTCTAGCTGTCATCTGTCCACCAGGCTATTTCTGGGTGCAGGTCTAAGGTTCTTTTGAAAGAGCAGCTTGACTCAGGTTCAGAAATTGCCTGACAGCTCACAGGCTCAAAGGAGGTCTTGGCGAGAAGTACAGACTGAACTGGCTCTTCTGTTCTACCAGCTGGACTGTTTTAGGACTGTTCATAAATAGCCCAGCTGACAGATAACAGGCATAGAGCATGTCCTACGGTGGAATCTCCAACTAGAGTGGGGTAATGGGTGAAAAGACTGGAGAGTTTGGAGTTTTTTTCTGAAAAGGAAACCATCAGAGACCAGACACCTCCTAGAATTCCTGAAGAGAATTTTATGACTGGCAAGATTCTTGCAAGCAACAATGAAGCAGCAACTCTGATCAGCTCGCCATGTTGTTCTGGTTCATTGTGTTCCACACCCTAAGTTCTCTAAGTTGGGCAACTTGAAGAACCAACCATTGTAAAGATCCTTGCAACGCTTGCCCTCCATACTTCAAAATGGAACAATTGTTAGCTGCTTTTCCCATTGGCACATGGTGATGTGTGGGACAGAAGAGAAAGCTGAGGTATTCACTAATCACTTCCCCTACCTTGTCATTCACTAAAACAGTAAGAAAGCATCACTCAGTGGTCTTGTTACTGCGGCAGAATAAAGACTGGCAATAAAGGCAAAGCAAACTATTCCAGCATCCTATTTTGCCAGCTCCCAGACTGTAGGATAGCATTTAAATGTGGCTGTCTGGCTGTGCCATTAGGCAGGCAATTAGTAGCCTGCAGCAGCATCTCTCAGCTATTCTTCTCTTTCTCATTCCTGATCCCTGTGCTGTGTCTGGTGAAGGCTGACTGCCAGATGTGTAATACAATAGAAGATACTGGAGATGGGTTGTCTGGTTTCTAAATACACAGAAATGTAATTAGAAAGTTGTGAATGGCATAGGATGTCTCTAACATTCAAGGTTTTCCTATTAGTCATCAGAATGTGCACAAGCTATAACTTGCTAATGTTAAAGCCATTTAAAGCCATCTGTCATTGCTACATTGGGGTCATCATGCTAATTTTAGAAAACTGGGACAAGTGAAGTCCAGCAGTTTATATAGAAATAAAGATCTGAACATCAACAAAAAAATGTGTTCTTTTAATTTAATGTATTGCACTTATATACTTTTTGAGAATTTAAGAAAGAATACATGAGTATAATGGATTTTGGTGTAGCACAACAGTTACCCTTAAAACATTTGATAATTTCACCCTAGGCTGAAAGATCTGAATAAATGGAAACCATTTTTTTGTTTTTTCCCCAGCCTCTTCTATGAAATTCTACTTATATAATATCTGTTGAAAACTAAACTTCATGTTTATCAACCCACCAGAACATTAGAGGTGGAGCATTTCTTTGAATAGTAAAGCAACTCTGTCTCCCCAAATAAGTTGACTTTCTATTTTTCCCAGGATTTTTTTTTTTAAATTGAGGATGGCTTTTTAGAAGGGGAGAGAAAAAAGAAAGAAGATAAAGGGAAAAGGAAGATCTGTGAGTAATACCCAAATAGGAACCCTTGACAACCTCTCTCCATTCTGCCTAAAGTCTGAATATGAGTTGAAATTCTAGTGTTAATGTAAGGTAGCAAGCAACTGAATGATGCTTTGCAAGGTAGTGTCTAGAACTAAAAGGTACAGTTGTATAGACTTGCTCAGTTTAATTGGACTTTGGTTGCACTTAGGTCATGATGGCCAAAATGTGTCAGAACTGACTTGATAGCGCCCTTTTGGTTAGCACAAAATGTTATAAATATTATAGATACAGTTAAGTCTAGTAACCTAGACAATGATCTTACTACAAGAAGCAATTGACTTAAGCCATGATATATAGCAGAGGTCACTATCTGTGGGTCCATCCATGGATGATTTTGTTAAAAAGTGATAGAAAACTGAGAGGCATCACAGAATAACACCTACAATTGCTACAACAATGGACTTCCAGTGGGTCCCCATTGTGTTAGACCCTGTGCTTTCAGACTAGGACTGCAGAGCACCTACATCCACAAAAGAAATGCACAAAAGTGTGTCTCCTTCAAATGTATACAGAATAGAATAGAATAGAATAGAATAGAATAGAATAGAATAGAATAGAATAGAATAGAATAGAATAGAATAGAATAGAATAGAATAGAATAGAATAGAATAGAATAGAAAGAGACCTTGGAGGTCTTCTAGTCTAGCTCACTGCTCAAGCAGGAGAACCTATACCATCTCAGACAAGTGACTCAGACAAGTGACTGAAAAATCTCCAGTGATGGAGTGCCCACTATTTCTGGAGGCAAGCTGTTCCATTGATTAATTGTCCTCACTGTCAGGATTAAATTAAATATTACATTGCAAGAGGGATCTTGGAGTCCTAGTGGACAATCACTTAAATATGAGTCAGCAGTGTACTGTTGCTGTCCCCCCAAAAAACACCCAATGCAATTCCAGGCTGCATTAACATATGGGTAGAATCAAGATCACTTGAAGTATTACTACAATTTTAAAAGGTCTTCATAAAACCACATTTATAGTGGTCTTCCAAGATAGTGCATCAAGTTTTGGTCATCATAATATTAAAAAAAATATGTTGGGACTCTGGAAAGAGTGCAGAGAAGACCAACAAAGATGGATTAGGGGGCTGGAGGTTGAAACATATGAACAATGGTTGCAGGAATTGTGTATGCCTAGTATAGTCTAAAGAAGAACTAGAGTGACATGATAGAAGTCTTCCAATATTTGAGGGACTGCCACAAAAAAGAGGGATCAACACATTCTCCAAAGCATTGGAAGGCAAGACAAGAAGCAATGGTTGGAAATTAACCAAGGAGAGAAGCAACCCAGAACTAAGGAGAAATTTCTTGACAGTGAGAACAATAAACCAGTGGCATTGCTTGCCTTATGGGTGCTTCATCACTGGAAGCTTTTAAAAACAGGCTAGACCACCACTTGTCTGAAATGGTGTAGGGGGTTGGACTAGGCGACCTCCAAGTTCCCTCCCAACTCTATTATTCTGTTACCCACACCAGAAAACACATGGCAGAAGCCTCCCAATTTGTTCTCAGATACCAGGAAAGAACATCATCTCCTAAAGCCATATACCCATATAAGGAAAAAGAGGGGAATAAATTTATTTATTTATTATTTGTTTATTTGTTTGTTTATTTGTTTATTTACTTACTTACTTACTTATTTACTTATTTACTTACTTACTGACTGACTGACTGACTGACTGACTGACTTACTTATATCCCACCTTTATTATTTTTTTTATAAATGGGATTCATTAAACAAATAAAAGGTACAACTCTTCTGAAAGTACACAAAAAAAAGAGTTGAAACATATTTCATGTCATAGGCTAGAAAAAGCAGGGAGTAAACATACTGCCATTTATTTAGAGAAGATGAATATAAAATCACACCCATGTGGCCAATTTGTTTATTCTGAGAGAAGAAAACCTTATGTCACCTTGCCAAGCGAAAAAGAAAAACAAGATCATGCCAGTGAATTAAAACCAGGTCAATGCATTTTATTCTTTCATCTTGCTTTGGCTGGTAGCATCTTTTTTTTATTTCGGTATGGGCTCATACTTCTGAATAAGCTTGCACTTTCTCCAGAGCAGATTATGTTATGTTATTCTGGTTTTGTCAGGCACAAACAATTAGATTAGTTTCTTGAATAAGCCACAGATGGTGGTCTTGATTTTTTCCCCTAGAGCAGGGGTTCTCAACCTTGGCAACTTTAAGACTTGTGGCTGAGGAATTCTGGGAGTTGAAGTCCACAAGTCTTAAAGTTGCCAAGGTTGAGAACCCCTGCCCTAGAGGCATCTATCCTGTTCTGCTGAAATCTAAAGGATTTTGATGAGCTAACAGAGCCCTTTGCCGGCAATGGGGTGGGCACAGTTTCGGTGTGATGCATTCGGCCTGTAGGCCAGCAGTTTGACATGCCTGTACTATAGTATCTATTCCCTGCTCATTAAAGCAGTTGCATCTTTTCCTTGGACAATGAAGCTGTTGTCTGGGGATAGGTTTCTGGGAAAAGTTACTGTTCCTTTAAAAAGGTGCAGATGGATGCTGTAATTGCACTCCACATACTTCAGGGCACCTTCCTGGAGTCAATTTCTAAAACATTGCACAGCCCTGATTACTTAGTGATAGAGGATGTCAGAAGGGCGTTTCTTTCCTGCCTCTCCTTCCCTGTGCCAGGTGCCTGCAACCTAGAAGGCAGTGATCTAACTTACCTCAAATTAGTAAGTATGACTGAGACTTCAGCAAGACTGCCATCTAATCCTGGGCAAACAATCCCGATCTATCAATCATTCATAAAGGAGCAAAAGACCCCAGTCATTCCTTGACTCTTACTTACTTTATTTTATTTTATTTTCATCTCTGGGTTTCACCTTCCCTTTCTTTCATTCCCATCTTGGCTTCTGAATGATGGCTGAAATTTCAGCACTGTGGTGCTAAAACCCATTATTAACTATGCTTGACTAACTGAGGTTAAGTACTCAGAAGTAGAAGATGGGAGGGAAAAAAACATAAAGGAAAACAAAAAGCAAATGTATACCTCCTTAGCTGGGTAGAAGCTGGTCAGGCATAACAGTAAATGCATAATGAATTCAAAACCCTTTTGACAGCCAAGAAAAAAGTACTGTAAATGCAAAAAGTATGCATTTATTTCTTTTTTCCTCCTTCTCCCTCTCTGCATTGCTGTTCAGATACTAAGGAAAAATAAATAGGTATAATTGTGGATATAAAGAACTATTTTTCAGCCTTCCTCCACTGTGCTTTATAGCTCTTCTTGCAATTTAGCTTTTTAGAGGGGCAACTGATAGCTGTAAATATACTGAATGAATAATGGAAATAAAGCAAATAAAAATGATTTATGCCTATATTATTATGATTACAGTTACCTTCCCCTCTATTTCTTTGTAGAAACTTGGATTTTATAAGATTAGGTAGCATAAACGTTTTTTTTTTTCTTGGACTCCTATCTTTTTATGACTTATTTGGAACCAAATAGCAGTGGGTTTGAATTTTTGCAGAATTCAGTTCAACTTACAGAAATACAGTATAAAAATGTGAGCCACTATTATGTTGAGGGCCATATTTGATACCTTTTCATTCGTTCAAGGTAAAGACAAATTTAGATCATAATGTCAAGAATGTTTTAGTAACATTTCCCCATATTTTTAGTGCTTTCTTACATGGAAATTTTCTTCTATGTATATCATACCTTCAGTTAGGTGGAAATAATAATAATAATAATAATAATAATAATAATAATAATAATAATAATAATAATAATAATAATAATAATAATAATAATAATAATAATAATAATAATAATAATAATAATAATAAAGTTGGAAGGGACTAGTCCAATCCCCTGCTCAGGCAGGAAACCCTATACCATTTCGGACAAATGGCTGTCCAGTCTTTTCCTAAAAACTTCCAGTGTTGGAGCATTCACCGCTTCTGGAGGCAGATTGTTCCACTGGTTAATTGTTCTCACTGTCAGGAAGTTTCTCCTTAGTTCTAGGTTGCTTCTCTCCTTGCTTAGTTTCCATCCATTGCTTCTTGTCCTGCCTTCAGGTGCTTTGGAAAATAGCTTGACTCCCTCTTCTTTGTGGCAGCCCCTGAGATATTGGAACACTGCTATCATGTCCCCCCTCGTCCTTCTCTTCATTAAACTAGACATACCCATATATATATGATATATATGGAAGCAGGCTTTTTTTCCAAGGATTATCCACGGAAGACACTGAGCAGAGTTATTGATGGTGTATTGTTTTCTAGTGTAATACATAAAGAAATGGGTGTGAGTGAGGTGGGGGATTAAAGTACTAGGGGAAATCATTCAGGAATTCCCATGTGGATCACACACAATTGGACTGTATTTTTTTTTAAAATGAAATGTAAAGAATTGTTCCTCTTTTTTGAATTTCTCTCTGTGTGCACATGTGAATGTGTGTATGTGAGAGACATTTTCCATAATTTTGAAATTCAGAATTTTTAAAAGCACCAGAAGGCAAGACAAGAAACAATGGATGGAAACTAATCAAAGAAAGAAGCAACCTGGAATTAAGGAGAAATTTCCTGACAGTTAAAACAATTAACCAGCGGAATAGCTTGCTTTCAGAAGTTGTGGGCGCTCCATTACTGGAGGTTTTTAAGAAGAGATTGGACAGCCACTTGATTGAAATAATATAGGGTCTCCTGCTTGAGCAAGGGGTTGGACTAAAAGACCTCCAGGGTCTCTTCCAGCTCTATTCTGATTTGTCTGAAATGGTGATCCTAAATGGTTTGTCATCACTGGTATAGATGATAACTGTATACAGTTATTCACTGTAGCACAGACTTTCCCCTGTTAATTCTCAGTTAATTCCATCCTCCTAGGCCTTGCAATCTGATATAGCCAAATAAGTAAGTCATTGATGCTCAGTCCCTACAACAAATAAATCTCAAGATGTCATACAGCTTTTGCCTCCCTCCAACAATTCTTGCATTCATTAGGATGAGGTGCCATATTAGCATGGTTGTTACTTTTCTGGCTGCTGCCAAGCTCAAGCTAAGATCCAAGCTGTGCTCTTCAGCATGTTATGTTGTTGTTGAGCACTTCAGCTGAGTCCTGAAGCCAAGCTCCAGGTAGGAATTCCACCAAAATGTGCTGCTTATCGTAGCTTATGGTTTGATAGCTGATTGACAGCTTTATTTTCTCACATTTTCCTACAATAACAGTCCTGTGAGGTGGATTGGCCTGAGTGAAGGCTTTCATAACTAAGAGAGGCCTAAGACCCATAGTCTCTGGTTCCTAGGCCGGCATCTTTACCACTGCTCCAAACTGGGGCTTCTTTCATGCTATTTGAATCACGGCCATGTAGCAAGTAGGTGCTCTTAATAGGGTTCTGTCAGACTCAAAATAGGTCTTCTTCCTCCAACCCCTTAAGCATCTCTTCTGCCACATCATCTCCCTGAGCAACTCAGTAAATCAAGAAGTACAATGGACCTGCAATTGATCAAGTGTCCCACTGTTCCTTGTTCCAGTGGGTGATGAGTTTCAATTGAAGTAACCACAATATCCTTGGAATACACCACAAGAGCCCTCTTAAAACCCAGGAATCTATTAGGCACTGGGATAGAGTGTTTTTCTTCCCTCTTGTGAAAGAGGATACTCCACAAAACTCCACAACAATCAGAGAGGAATCTGTCCATTGCAAGGAGTGAATTCTGATTCCCCCCCTCCCATTTTCATATCACATATCAATTAAGCTACAATTGACCCATTGGTCTCTGGCCCCTGGCCTACATTTCACTCTCTTTTTGTGCAAGGAGTTTATGATTACAAACAATTTTATTTTCTCTCTCTCTTTTTTTTTTAATTAAAACCCCTTCAGCTTGTCTATGTTGCTGGAATGAAAACTGAACAAACCAAACACCCAGGAGTTTCTCTCCCAAAGCCCCCATGCCAGCAAGGTCCCAAGCTTCTTTAAATAGCAGACGTTCTACAGTTTGCTGCCGGGATGCACATATGTGTGAAGCGTAACACCCACACACACCGCCTGTGCAATTTGGCTGCATTCAGAGCATTCTGTCAGCATTTTAAAGTTCTCTGAATCCACCTTCAGCATTTCCTGGGCTGCCCACACATGGTGGTTCACAAATGACTTCCGAAGGAAACTGTCCTCTCAGCCTAAATAAGGAACATCCATCATTTTAATTGTCAATGAAAACTGGTCATCTTCTGCGTCCTAAGCCAGAAAGTGGACAACATTCTAGGTTTGTTCCTAAAACCATGCTTGTTCCTTTCAAAGCAACTAAGAATTACCTAACTAGGAGTAAATTTTAGCATAGTAAGTATTCATTAACCATCACACAGATATAGCTATAATTAAACTTTAAAAATACTTTCCTTCTGTAAGGAAGGCACTAGTATCATCATATTAAGTTCTTGTCATTGCCAGCCTTAATTAAAATACATAAAATATCACATTCACAGTAATATTTAGGACAACAGCTTCTGCTGTCTGTTAAAATATTTAATATTTTTTCCAAAGAAATAATAACCAGAGACTGAAGAGTTGAATAATAAGCATTGGCTGCATAAAAACTTCAGCTCCTTCAGTCTAGATATGTATTTAAAAATTTTCATCACCGGTTCTGACAGGATTGGATAATTGGATGTTCAGAAATTAATTGTGTAGGATAGTTGTGTGTCATGTTTTTAAATAGGCAATTAATAATTCAGAACATGTGCACTGTATCTTATCAGCTGTGCAAACCATAGGCACTTGCTTATAGAACTGCCTTAGTTTGAAAAATTAATTTAAACTTACAGCTTTTTATTTTTAATCAGTTGCACATATGGAATATGAAGGCAATATGCATTCATGCAGTGTTTTTGCCAAGATGACTATGTTTCCAAATCAGATTTTGTCCAAATAAGCAATACTTTTTAAAAGTTGACTTATTTCTTAACCAGTTTATGTAATATATCTTCCCTTTTTTCTAGACACTGTTCTTCCAGAGCAAGTTTCTCCACCCTGAAATCTTCCATATAGTTTTGTTCATACAGTATTAACCTTGTGCACTCTCAAGATTCCTCTTTCCTCTATGTATTCAAGATAGACAGTGATTAATATTTAGATGTATTTATATAAAAGGGTGGAGGTATATACATATGTTGTATATAGCATGTTTATATGTGTGTTATATATCTGTACACTTTTGAGAGCAGGCAACAGAATTTCTTTTTTTATGGGTGCCAGTGTGCCTACAGTAAAAAAATGATAATAAAGATTATCTTATCTTATATAATTAATTTAAGCACTTTCAGTATTTTTAATCTGCCCTACAAGCAAAGTTCCCCAGTTTTTCAAATTCCACATAGCCTGGAAATTCTGCAAGTTGCAATTTTAACTCACCTGCTAAACCCGCATGTACTAGGTTGGTTTGTATATTTATTTAGACTATTTTGTGCTGCCCATCTTCTTAATGGTTCAGAACAGTTTGAAGAAAGGTTAAAACACTATTAAAATAAATAATTCCTCTCACAAATGAAATGGTTAATAAGTCTGAGTAAACATGCTTATTTTAAGCCTAAAATAAAAGGAAGAACATGCATCATGCATGTGTAGGATTTATATGGCCACTCATCTCACTGTAGTGAATCTGTGAATACTAATTAGATGAAGTCTTTTGAAGCCCCTAGAGACCAAGGTACAAATATTTCCAGGAATCTAATAATCTTTCTTGAAAGTTGTTCAAAGCATTAGCAACTGCATCATGGAAAGCCAATTTCCATTCATATGGAATGCTAGGTCCACAGTGAAGTTCCAGGAATGTTTACAATGCAACTCTTATGCTTTAATGTTTTCAAGACTAATATTGAATCTAATCTTCTGTAACTTGCTGGTAATCCTCAACAAATAAAGGGAAGTATTTTGAGAGCCTACCATGGCCTTTCATGTGGCCTAAAATTAGTATTCTCTGCAAATAAGTAAGAAAGCAGTTCACTAGTTAACACCGTAAAACTTCACAAAGCAGTCTCTTGTCCTTGGGCAATTATTTTAAAAGATTAACTGCAGCTGAAGTTCCTGAAACATTGACTGATTGATTATTTGTGAGTTGAGGAGGTAATGAACTTGACAAATTTATATGCACTGGGCAAGCATGCCAGAAACAATGTCGGGACTCATTTATTGACCTGGATTCTTTAACTCTGTTTGGCTAGGTGGAGAGTCTGACATACTACTTGAACACACAGCATAGCACAGCGTATCATCTTTGAAATGAAAGCTGCAGCTCCCGTTAAACATGTAGTGGTATGGTCATGCTATGTATGCTATCTAAGATGGGCGATGCATCAGATTCCCTCCAAGCAAATAAAGCAAAGCCTTATTACAATAGTTCTGAACTTGAGTATTTCTATTGTTTTGCAGCCGCCTCCTCCCCATTCAAGATGATGGGAAATGAATTATATTTGTGCGTAATTTCTTAAAGAAAAACATTTGATGAAGTATTTACAAGTAATATTGAGGAAGGCATATACAAGGAGATGCTATCCTGCATAGTACAGTAATGTCTCTTTTTCTTGGCATCCCACGTTTCCTTAAATTTAAGGGAACTTATTATCCTTACCTTGGGATTCTTTAAAAAGAAAATGAAATTGTAGAATATAAATAAGGAAAATAAATCCATTCAAGGACTGCCTTCCCAAAAGTTTTCCAGATTAGGATTGATGGGCAGGCAGGAGTGCTGCAGAGAAACATACAATTGAAAGCAGACAAAAAAAGAAATTCTAAAGCATTCTGAAAAAGTAGTAATAAAATAATAGCCTTTTTTTCTCCAGAGGGAAACCATTTTTTGAAAGGAGAAAATTGGAAATCCAGAAGACAGATTTCAGTATGCTATTAATACTAAATGCCATTGTCATTAGTACCAAAATATAGTTCTTGGAACAAAAGAAATATTGCAATCAATAACAAGAGAAAGAGGGAAAAGGATCTGTCCTGCAATATTAGAAGAAGAATAACAAATGAATGTATTATGAATAAGCGCAAGGATGGAAGAATCCTGCCAGCCACAAAGACTAGAAAGCTAACTGGAAACAGTGAATCAATTTTTTGACTTATCTCAGGCTACACAACACTGAACTAAATGTACTATTTCTCATCTTGAACTTTCATCTCCCAGCCCCTATTCTGGCCCATGCCAAACAGATTTTCATTTTTTTTCCCCTTTAGGCTCTTGGTTTGTTTTTGTACTCCCATAATCAAAAATCAGAAAGCTGAAATTGCTCCAGTTCTATCTTGACTCCATCCAGAAAAGCAAATAAAGTTTGTCCACAGGGGAGAACGCAGTGGGATTGTCAGGATAACTCCCTTAGTCAGCTTTACAGTGATAAATACATCTCCCCTCCCCTCCCCCCAAAGAAAGAACTGGATGCTGTTTCTAAGGTGATGCCACATGGGCAAAACTACAAGCAAAAATGGAATTGAAAATAATCTGCTTGGGTCTGCTGCCTTGAAAATGGTTTCCTTGATGAAACTCACAAGTCCACTAGTGAAGGGAGACACAGATGGATGAGCGAGGGATAGGATAAACCTGCTGCATGAGTTTATAGTTAATTGCCCATCATCCCTTTTTTGTCTTCCCATAAAACATTTCACGCCCACCTTGCAAAGTAAAGGTAACACAGGTGTCATAAACCATTTGTCTCCTATGCTTGCTTTCCTCATTGTTCAATTGGTCTTTGTCTTAAGATGCCAGGGAGACAAGACGAATTACTCAGCTGCCTTGGAGATGAGGCTTTTTGCATCTTCCTTCCAACCACAGGCCTGGCCCCCTAATGAGGGAAAGCATCCTTCGGACTCTTTTGCATACTAATCTCATCTCTTTTTAAAACCCGGTCTCCCATTTTGCACCTGAGAAATAAAGTGAGTTTCTGCTGGCTGTGAGATAAATAGATATAGTACTTAATTTGCACATTATGCTAAGCCATAATTCACTGTTTAGATACATGTGCCTTGGGTTTATATGCTTTCTCTCCCCTCCTCCCTCATGATTGTACAGAAAGCTTTGCCTTCCATTTTCACTACCCAGACAATATTCACAATGTCTTCTCTGGCTTCTCAAACTTCCATTAAAGCCCACGAGAAAACAACACAAGGGAATTCTTCCTATGGAACTATTGTTACACTGTCTTTGGAAAATTCCTTCTTCTCCTGGCAACACTCAAATGAATGATCCATCCCATTTCTCATTGGATGCCTTTCTTCATTGGGTGGGAATTTTAAAACACACTATGCATTAAATTGTATTCTTTATAGCCTCAGCTTTTGTTTACTTGGCGATTATCTTCATGTCCTCCTAAAATTGCCACATGAACATCCCCCAGTAAATGATTGCCCCTGTAACATTGCCCTTGTGGTGTTGCCTTTAGCCTATAGCATAATCAGATTAAAAGAGGGTAAATATGACTTTAAAGTAGGATTACTAAGAATGCTTATGGTTAACCATTTGTGGATAACCATTTGTCTGAAATGGTATAAGGTTTCCTGCCTGAGTAGGGGGTTGGACTAGAAGATCTCTAAGATCCTTTACAACTTTATTATTATTATTATTGTTGTTGTTGTTGTTGTTGTTGTTGTTGTTGTTGTTATGGATCATCACACAGTCAGTCAGATGTTCAGACTGGATTTGGTATTTTTGTCTACCTATCGAGTCCTTACGAAGGATCTGGGATAAGCAGATGTGGATCTTTGATGGTATTACAGATATCATCGCAGGCTGGAAGCAGTTCCTAGTAAGGCCGCCTTTTGCAATATTATTATTATTATTATTATTATTATTATTATTATTATTATCTTTTATTGATTAAACATGAACCTCAGTCAACTAAACATTCAAATTGGCTGGTGCTGATGGTTGACACGGGTTGCTACCAGCATCCTAAGTGTCAACCAGGTATCTCCTTAAAATATAAGATGTTCCGAGTAGTGCATTTTTTTGTAACATTGCTAGAGTTATTGCAGGAAGCTGCAGTGTCTTGATGTGTTTTGCGAAGTTTTTGGACATAGTTTCCAGTGCCCAGATGACAATGGGTACCACTATTACACGTTTCATCCATAATCGTGCAGTTTTGATGGCTGGGTTGTGATATTTTGTAATTTTTTCCAGTTCTTTTTCTTCAATGCTGGCATCTCCTGGTACAGCGATATCAATCAGCTGTACGCTTCGGTTCCTTTACAACTGTGATATCCGGTGTATTGTGTTCCAAATGGCGATCTGTCTGTATTCGAAAGTCCCACAAGATCTTCACCCTCTCATTCTCAACAACTTTTTCCAACCTATGTTCCCACAACTTCTCAGACCCAGGCAAGTCGTGTTTTTTACACAATGCCCAGTGGATTAATTTAGCAACTCGGTCATGTCTAGATTTGTAATCAGTTTGCGCGATTTTGCTGCACTCACAAATTAGCGGTGAAACAGTTTCAACTTTGTCATTGCAAAGTCGGCAATTTGGATTGTCAGTGGATTTTTGTATCTTCGCTTTCACGGCATTAGTTTGTAGTGCTTGTTCTTCAGCAGCCAGTATTAAGCCTTCTGTTTTTTTCTTGATGGTTCCCATCTTAAGCCATGCCCATGTCAAGTTGTTATCACATTTTCCTTCAATGCTTTTCAAATGCTGTCCATGCAAAGCATTATTATTATTATTATTATTCTCAGTAATACATCTGTCCCATTCCCGGTGGCCATTTTGGGCTACCAGTCTTACACCCCTTCCCTTCTGGGAACACAAGAAAGATTGGATCAGAACACTTTTCCATTTATTTTTGGCTTGACCTTGACATAAACAAGACCTAGAATATACTGGCAGATACATTACGGACTATTCCTCTCATTTAGCCAAGAATCTTTTCATTCTCCATAGGGAAAGTGTTTTTGAAAGTGGATAAATGTTCTAGCAAGATATCTTCACCCTTCGTGAAAGAGGAACAATACCCTATTACAGCAATTCAAGACCCTCGTAAAGCAACTTTTCACATTTCCAAGTCCATTTACCAAATGTTCAGTTCTGTATATCCCAGCCTAAATTTTGTATCATACCAAAGAGTTGTATAGCAATATAAAATCACAGAAACCCTAAATTCTTAAAAACAAAATAACCTAACAGGAAAATAAGTTATATAGGAGGAAATACTTATAAAAGTCAAAGGAGAAATTCCAGTTCTTTCTTAAACAAGAAGCAATAATAAACAACAAACCAGTTTTAATTATAACATGCCTACACTGGAGGCATAGTCCAAACATCATCAAAATTAACTAACAAAAGTTAACAGCACTAAGCAATCTGAGATGGATATAATAAATACACTCTGAATCTGCAGATATATACATAGATCCCTAATTCAAAAAGTAGTGAAAGCAATGAATTCTAAATATGAATTATATATTTTTGATTTTTTTTATTACATAAGGAAAGTAGCTAATGGCCTTAATTCTTAATGTTCCCTATTCATATGCCAAGAAAGCAGAATGATTTTTACTATTTTAGAAAAGCTATTAGCAGAGAGACTCCTTCCCCATAATTGACTCAAAGAGAAAAATACACTCACTGCATACTGCTGAGAATTGGAAGTTAAAAATGATTGATCTGTCTGAGGAGGACAGTGTAATTCAAATTTTTCCGAAAATAGAATGTATTTTAATGTACCTGAACCAGATTAAACAAAATTTTACTGATTTAAATTATTATCCAGTGGTTCCTTTTACCAAGCCTGTATATTGTCTGTTGTACTCTGTTTTCTATATGTAGTCCCTATTTTTAATTTTATGGATTTGGAAATATTTTGCAATCTCCTCCTAAATTCATTTCCCTTGATCCTGTGCCACTTCTGAGTTAGACTATTTAGAAAAAGCAATTCCATTTTAGAATGGAAGAAATAGAAAGGTGAGAGGACTGCATAGACTTGAACGGATGTAAGATAAGAAAGCAAGTTGTCAGCTAGAAAGTAGACAATGACATTCCAATGCATATACATGTCTGTTGCTGTGTGTGTGCTAGAAATGATAAGCAGACCGATTTCCCTACTGAATGTGGACTACAAAATATTTGCATCAATAATGGCGGAAAGACTTAAAAAGTTTTTAAATGAATTTATACAATCGGATCAAAATGGCTTCTTACCCAAAAGACAGATTAGAGACAATATGCGAATTATATTGAACACACTAGAATATTATGAAACACAACCCAAGAAACAGATGGTGTTCCTGGACGCACAGAGAGCATTCGACAATGTGAACTGGCAATTCATGATAAGCCAGTTACAGACTATGGATTGTGGGGATAAATTTATAAATGTAATCAGAACAATTTATAATAAGCAATCAGCCAAAGAAATGATAAATGGAGATATGACTGAGAAGATCAACATTATGAAGGGAACAAGACAGGGCTGTCCCCTATCTCCACTGTTGTTTGTTCTGACATTAGAAGTATTAAATAGATGTATAAGACAGAATAATGACATAAAAGGGATGAAAAATAAGAGGGAAGAATATAAGCTACAAGCATTTGCAGACAATTTAGTATTTATTTTGGAGGAACCATTAGAGACAGGACTTGTATTAATAGAACAAATAGAAAAATATGGTGAGGTAGCTGGGTTGAAAATTAATAAAGATAAAACCAAAATGTTAGTGAAAAATATTACTGAAAAACAAAAAAAAAAGAATTGGTGGGAAAATTAGATATACAGATTGTAAAGAAGGTAAAATATTTAGGGATCCACCTGACAGCAAGATGCACAACAATTAAAGAGGATAATTATTATAAATTGGAAAGACAAATTGAAGTAGATTTGGATAAATGGAAAAATGTACAAGTATCATTAATGGGAAGGATTGTGATAATCAAAATGAATATATTACCATGATTATTGTTTTTGTTTTCAATAAGATTAGATAAGAAATATTTTAATAAAATAATCTTGAAATATATTTGGCAGAGAAAAAAGGCAAGGATTAATCTAAAATGTTACAAGATACAAGATTGAGAGGTGGGTTTGGTCTACCTAACTGGGAATTGTACTATCAGGCTGCAGCATTATCATGGATGAGAGAATGGATCTTACTGAGGAATACAAGATTATTGACATTAGAAGGACATGATTTACAGTTGGGATGGCATACTTTCATATGGTATGGAAAAAACAGAATACATAGATATTTCCAGAGACACCGTATAAGGAATTCTTTATTTGTGGTCTGGGAGAAAGTAAAGAGAAAGCATTATTTGAAGATCCCAAACTGGCTCTCAACTATGGAAGCGCTAATACACCCCAATATGTTTAACATGGGAAACATAAGATATAAAGACTTACTAACAGATATGGGGGAGTTGAAAACCAAACAACAATTAGAGGAACAAGGAATAAAGATGGATTGGTACATGAGAACGCAAATACAATCTAGATATGAAAAAGATGTTAAAATAGATGGTGTTAATTTGGGGACAACAGAGTTAGATGAAATACTCACAGGAACTGAAGAAAAATGGATTTAAAAAATGTACACTTATCTACTACATATGGAGTTAGAGGAGGAACAAGTGAAAGAGACAATGATAAAATGGACAAGGAATTTTGGATACACGATTGAATTAGATAGATGGCAGCAACTATGGGAAAGAAACTATAATTAACAATGGCAACTGCATATAAAGAAAATATGTACAAAATGTTTTACAGATGGCACAGAAAGATTAGCTAAAACATTTAAGGACAGGTCTATGAAATGTTGGAAATGTCATCAGATACCAGGTTCCTTCTACCATATTTGGTGGATGTGTGTAGAAGCTAAAACATATTGGAATAAAATTAGAACATGGATAGAAAAGATGATACATCAACGTATAGAACTAAGACCAGAAATATTCCTGTTGGGTATTCTACCAGGGAAATACAATAAAGAGAAAACATATTTAATTATTCATATAATTACGGCAGCTAGGATTGTGTTTGCACAAAATTGGAAAGCACTGAAAGCCTCCCCCCAGAGGGACAGGTGATTGGGAAAATACTGGAATGTGCAGAAATGAATAGACTAACAATGACAATTAAAGATAAGACAGAGTCAGACTACTATGAAATCTGGGGAACTTTTTATGATTGGCTGAAAAGAGTATATGGTTAAAAGATAGTTAACATCAATTTAGATGGAAGAAGAAGGAGCAGATAAGGAGGGAGACCCAGGTGACACAGTATTGAATAACTGGAGGTTGTATAAATATTTATAGAAATATATACCGAGAAGGTTAGATAAATAGAAGTATTAATGTAAGAGAAAACTAATCTTATTGTATATAATACAGATAGGGAAATTTGAAGAGAGGAGTTGCTCGGACATTACCCCTGAATTGTATCTGAAGAGGGATGAGAGGGAAGAAAGGAGAGGAAAGAGAAAAGAGTAAAGGTGGGGAGAAGGAAGTAGGAAGGTTGGAGAAGAAGAGGAGAAGTGGGGAGAAAGGGGAGGAGAGTGGTGAAGGAAAGAGAAGAGGAGAGGAAGAAGAGAGAAGTGGGGAAGAGAAGAAAGAGAGAAAGAAGGTAGAGAAGAAGGAGTGTGGATACAGTGAAAGGGGAAATGGGTGAGCAACACCAAAAGTCATGTGTATGTATTTATTTCATTTTATTAAAAGTATCTTGTATATGAATGTAAAAAGAATGTATGTTAACATCTGATAAATATCACGGTATATGTATGGGGGAGAGTTTGGAAAAATAAAAAATAAAAAAATATTTTTAAAAAAATGATAAGCAGGTGGTATGTGGCAATGAGCTTGCATGTTCACTAGCCAATCCCGCTTATTTTTTGTGCTTATTTTCTTTTAATAATAACAACAATAATAGCAATGGCTAAGGGCAGGAAAGGTAAAGGAGGAGACATAGGGGCTAATTCTGGCTGCAAAAGACCTAGTCTTGGGAATATATGCATACTAAGTCAGAACTGAAAAGTCAGCAACTGACAGCTAAAAGTGCCTCTGCAAAGAATCTAAAGAACAATGGACCATCTAGTTAGCTACTGCAAGAAGATCTACCAGAGTGAGCACAAGCAACAGCATGACAGAGTAGCAACAATGGTGCATTGAAGTATCTGCAAGAAATACCATTGGCCTGCAAGCAAGAACTGGTTGGACCACAAATAGACAAAGTAATAGAAAATGAAGAAGCTAAAGTTTTCTGGAACTTGAGGATTCAAACAAGCAAGTATCTGCCACAAAACACCTCAGCCTTAATAATTGTTGATAAGAAGGGCAAAAAAAAATGTTTGGATAGTGGAAGTTGCAATACCTAGAGACAGCAAAATAGGAGAGAACTGGAGAAAATTACAAAATTCAAAAACCTGCGAAGAGAAGCAGAATGTGGCAAAAGAAAGCAAAAATAGTAACAAAAGTAATGGGCATGTTGGGTGCAATCTCAAATATCTGAAGTAGTTGAACACCATTGGCATTGACAAAATCACCATCAGTCAGTTGCAAACAGCAGCTTCACTTGTAGCAGCTTTCATCCTGCAAGATACATTTAACATCATCAAACAACTGAATGATTGGTTTCTTTTTTAACTTAGGGTTTTTTATATATATTTATGTATTTAATGTAATTTCTATCATGTTGTGAGCCGCCCTGAGTTCTCCGGAATAGGGCGGCATAGAAATTAAATAAATAAATAAATAAATAAATAAAAATAAAAATAATAAAAATAAAAATAATAAAAATAATAAAAATAATAAAAATAATAAAAATAATAAAAATAATAATAATAATAATAATAATAATAATAATAATAATAATAATAATAATAATAATATAGTCTAAGTATCTGGCTAACTTTGCAAATAACCATAATAATAATAAACCCTGATTCTCCATAGATGTCATCCAGTATCTTCTTTCCTGGATCTGAAAGCTTATTTAAAATAATAATAATAATAATAATAATAATAATAATAATAATAATAATAATTAAAAAAGTATTAGAAAATTGAACTAATACCATTTTAGGAGGGAACTTAGTTTTTCACTATGCTAAAGAAGTGAGTGGGTCAAGTAGATGGATAAAGAAAAAATGAGGAGAAACTTTTCTGCTTCTAGGAATAGAATTAAAGCATACCATCTCGAACAGAGGTGTCAAACTCGCAACGTCACATGACGTGTCATGACATATTGTGACTTTTTTTCCATTGCCAGCAATGGGATGGGCACGGTTTCAACATGATGTATCCAGCCCACGGGCCGGCAGTTTGACACCCCTGATCTAGAACATACGACATCTGATTATACCTTACTTAG
The DNA here is from genome assembly GCA_034064705.1 of Bothrops alternatus. NCBI lineage: Eukaryota > Metazoa > Chordata > Lepidosauria > Squamata > Viperidae > Bothrops > Bothrops alternatus. The sequence goes on along the minus strand of JARGCV010000007.1, from coordinate 7,048,411 downwards.
GAAGTTACACTTAGAATTGTAGAATTAGATATGTGCAAACTGGTTGCTTATATCTGACTACAAATGGATGTTGAGCCTCTTGTATGGGGGTGGCTGCATTCAATGTTTTTTCTTTGAATGCTTGTATTGTTTTTTTTTTTTTTTTGTTTTTTTTTACTTTGAACTACTGCATCTGATATCTGACCTGAGTAAGGGACAAACCAAAGGGAAGAAATCCTTCCAACAATTTCTTATATTTATTGTGTTTGTGAGATAAAGATTAATAGCTTGGTAAAGGGAAGCTACTATGTGTTCTGTCTGGCCTCTCTCAGCTCATTAAAATCCACATAAATATGTCTTTAAGAGGTTTATTTAACACATTTCAAAAGGATTCACTTCAAAGCACGCTGCTGGCATTTTGCTGGCAGGAACGGCCAAGTCTCATTTATTTACATTTAGATTAAAACATGCTCTTCCCACACCCTCCAATTAACTCACTCTTTCTTTATCACATTGTCCAAGATCTCATTATTCTTCCCCTTCTAATATAGTTTCTAATATAGTTTCCGATACGTCACTTCCCCCCATTACTTCCTTTTTCCACTTAACTGACACCTTCGCTTATCAAACCTTCGGAATCTTGGATCAAGCCATCTATCTTCTTGATCCAAATCTGACCCCTCACTTTGCGAATCTGACCCAGACTGCCTGTAAATCTCCTCCCTGTCTGTCTCAGCTGCCGGGAGGGGAAAATACCCAGAGGGGCCTGGCTGCTCTTCCTCGGCTGCCGGGAGGGGAAAACACCCAGAGGGGCCTGGCTGCTCTTCCTCGGCTGCCGGGAGGGAAAAACACCCAGAGGGGCCTGGCTGCTCATCCTCTGACACTTCCCAAGCTGGTCTAGGGACACTCACAACACTATGTATTACCAGTAAAACCTCCACCCTCAAGGGACCTTCCATGAAAAGAAGTGTTCATCTCTATTGGGTGCCTTCTAATTCAGGGGTCCCGGGCTGTGGCATACCAGAAAGTGGGCCGCACAAACAAGCAAAGTCCTATCCGTGGGATGCAAGCAGCACACAAAACCATGCCTCCTCTGATCCATGGAAAAGCCTCTGTCCATGGAACTGATCCCTGGTGCCCAAAAGATTGGGGGACACCGTTCTAACTCATAAGAAGAAGTTCTTTTTTCTCTGCTAGTTACCATGAACGTATTCTTTCACTGTTACTTATTTCCAAATAGCAGCAGAGGCATGCATGCACTAGACTGTAACTTTTCCTTCAAGATGCTTGTGCTTATTCAAAAATATAGCTTGGTTTCCCATCCTTTTAGGGTACTGGCAAGAGAAAGGTTCTCTGTTATATTTTTTCCTACTTACTCCAAATGCCAGCATCTCCTTCCCATGTAGATCTGAGGTTCTTGTTCTGATGAAGTTCAAGGCATTGGAAGAATAGAGCCCCCCTTTTTTTAGTGCAGCCAGGTATGTATTTGAGGGAGCCAACAGCTGCTTTGCTTTATGATACAATGGCATTTGTTTGATAAGAAGCAATCTTCTTTGGGCCCAGAGGCACCTCCATCCCATGAGTAACTGCTACCATTTATTGAAGGGGTCTTCAAACTTTGCAACTTTAAGAGTGTGGACTTCAACTCCTGGCTGGCTGAAGAATTCTGGGAGTTGAAGTCCACACATCTTAAAGTTGCCACGTTTGAAGACCCCTGATCTATTGTCATCAGCTTGCAAACAAGCCACTTGGCCTGGTAAATCCAGATATCATTTTGAAGCAATTGGAAAGAAGAGCAGCTCAAAAGATGGCAATTTAGGAAACTGCTTGTTCCTGACTGAGAGGTCCTTTGTGAAATAAGAGTGTTTTGTTTCTTTTGTTGTCCCTTTTCCAGCCTTAAAATGTTTTCTCTTTTTATCAGTCTTTGTCACCTTTTATACAATTAGCATCGATTCTCCTTTACCATTTTATCCTTTAAGAAACAAAACAGCTGTAAAGATCTCCTTTCCCATAGCAGAGGCTGCTCAGTTTAAAGGGACAAGAATATATGTTTAAAGCAATTCAAGGGGCTTTTTTTTTTCATCTTGAAGTCCTCAGATGTGGATAATTTAGGAAATTATAGCCCTATTACATCTGGAGAATACTAGGTTGGGGGAAGCTGCTGTTTAGCAATGTCAGGATTTCATTCCTAGTCAAGTGTTCAACTGAAGCAATCAGGCACACTTGCTGAAGATGAACAAAGTGAGGCTAATGGAGGGATAAAAGAGTTAGATGGTATTTCCCAAGTGTGTCTTATAGAACATGGTCTTGATTTTCAGCATTTAGATCTTGAGTGGAAGGGGAAAAAAGGTGCTTGCTACATGTTTTAGTATGTCAGTACATTTGTCACTCCAGGGGATCCTTTGAAAGGAGGAAGAAGAGGAGAGGAACATAAGATGTTGGTTTATATGGAGTCAAACCAATGCTCCACCTAGAATAATATTGAATAATGCCAGTTCTCCACAGTTGCTTATGGAATTCATTCAACTCTATCCAAACATGCCAAGACATGACCCCCATCTCTGTTATCCTGTTAGCAGTTCCCTGAAATGTACCAAAAGTACTTTTCAAAAGGCAACTGGACTTTCTTGGCTTTTTCCTTGAAAATGTTTCCCTTCTCATCCAAGAACCAAGAAAGTCCAGTTGCCTTTTCAAAAGCAACTTTGGGACAATCATAACATGGATGGTTGAGAATCTCCGTGGACAATTCCTTGAAATTCTTATTAAAATTTCTAAGGCTTTGACAGTTACAGGCAGGGAAAATGTTTACTTGTTTTTCCATAATGCCACTATAACAATATATGGCTGTCTTCTGTTAAATGCATGTGGGCTTAACTGTACATATTTTAATGCCTGGAGAAGAAAAACAAAAGTGGCTATTTCTTTCCTATGAAATCTGCAAGTGTATATATTTAAAAGGGTACCTTTATCCAATTGTTTCCACCTCTCCTTTCAGTGCTTCTAATTTCCCCAATGTGTTTTTTTCCCCAATGAATTTTTGAATATTTTCTTTCCTGTTTTCATAAAATGTATGTCTTAAATTTTGTATCTTGTCTGGATTTTCTAAAGCAATTGGGACAGTGAGTAAATTAATTAAGTAATAAATACGTGTCCCCCACTTTTTCCCCAGTTGCACCTTGTTGCAAACATGTCCTGATAATATATATATATTTTGCAATGTCCCTATGAGGTTGTCTCTATCTTATGCTCAGCCCATGAAGGAAAGACACATAAATCAACCTTAAATGTAAGAGTATTAGCAGACATTTTCTCCCGTGTTCCAACACTATAGCAGGGCAGCTTCAAGAGATTTAAAATCTGTTATTCTTTTTCACCTATATCTTGGAAGGAAGTTTGGGAATGGAAACAATACAGGTAGGACAGTGATCAGAAATGGAGACAACTTATCTCATGGTGGTCTGTATTCTGCCAATTCAAGGATGAATACAGAATGTTTCAGCTCAGGACTGAGAAAAATGTTTTGTTGTTCAACTGTTTTCTGAAAAGATTCATGTTCATCTGTCAGGAGTTAAGTGTATATTTAACAAATCTCTTAATAGATTTTTATATTATTTATGTCTGTAGATATAGCAGCTCTTGTAAGCTTCAGTATAATACAGTATATACATGGAACACCTTGATTCAATTTTGCCTTCAAATAAACAAAAAAAAAAAACACTTGCATTACCACAATTCTCTCTCCCCCCCTCTCTTTCTTATAATATGCTACATGCTAAATACCACCTTGCCCATAGCATCTGTAAAGAAATGTCAAACTGTAGCCTTCCAGATGTTACTGAAATGCAGCTGCCAGCAACACACATCACTGACCAGCCTATCTATATAGCTGTACTATCTGAAGGGCCACAAATTCCTTACCTTTATATAAGTAGAAATCTGCTAGTTTATTAAAGGCTGATTGAGTCTGATGGAGATGTATTTAGAGTCTTTGTTCTGCATCCTGAATGGAAGCAATAGTTGCTTCAAAATGGAAGGGTATGGGATATGATTATTTCTGTACTACTTCTTTTAAATAAGTACTTGTCTTTCTCCCATTTTTAATAATAAAACAGAAATAAAAATGATGTAAGTACATTTATTGGAATTGATCTAAGTGCCAATTAACAGTTATTTTTTTGTGGAAGTGAGGAGGGAGGAAAAAATTATATCCTAATCAACCTGTCCTTTCAGCGGTGTTCTCATTTTAAGATTAAAGATTAGAATTAATCTTTAAGATTAAAGATTGTTAAGATTAAAAAACTGCAGGGGGGAGTGTAGCATACTGAAAAGAGCCCATCCAGACAGCTTCCCTTTATTTGTAGATCTTTATGTATCCAGCTAGATCCCCTCTTTTAATCAGGCAGGATTTTAGCCTGATTTATAAGAATCCTGCAGCTTTCGAGTTCAAAATCATATGGTATGCTTCATGATATAGGGAGTAACTCCCTATTTCTGAGGTTTTCATTATATCCATATAAAGTTGCTAGAGAGGAGAAGGTTTGGATCTGGAATTATTATGTCAATGATAGTTATACATCTTGTTCCCAGATGCAGTGGCAGTCTTCCCTGTTATCTAGAGGGGACAAAATAGAGTGAAACAGGTCGAGGCAGCGATGACTGTAGATTGACAGACTGACTCTGCAATAATACTAATGTTAGCTCTAGAAATTGTTGTGATCCTCCAGGATAGAGCTGGTACATACTCTGGGAGATGCTCCTAAATTATCACTTGCATTAGAAACAGGTGGAATTTGGGGCCAGGAGGGTCTTTGTCCAGCTTCATGTGGAGTACCAAACACAGATAAAATAAAAGAGCTGGCTAAATCAGTCATATATTTGTCACATTGTGAGTAATGTTCTCTACACACTGTTGCTAAACTGTGGAAATGGGAGTATCTGGGATAGAAGTGGAGAAGGATATTGTAAGTATCATGTCATGGCATAAACAATCCAAATTATTTCTGTTACAAATATTTTGGTCCAAGGAAAGAACTCTTCCAGACATTTTAACAACCATTTGGTATTTTAAAACTTTAGTAACTTGTGATTTTATGCTGGTATATAGCTCTTATAATTACTGTTTCTGATTTTTGTTTTGATAATAGTGCCTTCTTCTTTGCTTTTATGTGGGTTTTTATATGCCTTTATTTTTAATAATAGGTTTAATTGATTGTATATCCATATCCCCACAACTATTATTAGTAGGCAATATAGAAGTACAATACACAAATAGATTACTGAAGCCTTGCTATTATTATCAATGAACAGCAATACCATTCATTCTCCCTTTGCAATTATTAAGTAATTACTTTGCAATTACTTAGAGTCATAGAATAATAGAACCTAAGGATTATAAGGGAACTTAAATATCATCTAGTACAGTCTATGGTCCAGTCCTGAATTCCACTACTCTAGCTTTCCCAAAAGATGGCATCTAGCTTGTGGTTGGTCCACAGGTGGGACCACAGATGGGTCCACAGGTCCTCCTCCTTGAGCAATTTGTTCCATTCTTCGACATCTCTTACCATTAGGAAACTTTTCAAGATGCTCAACTGAAATATTCCTCTGCATAATGTAAACTTATAATTTCTTATCCTGCCTTCTAGAATAAGATGAACAACTTTTGCATCCTCTTGTACATGACATCCCTTCAGATACATGAAGACAGTTATCATGTATGCCTACAATCTTCCGTAATGCCTCCAACTTTTTCTTCCAGGTTCCCCAATCTCCTTATCATCTTTGTTGTTCACCTTTGAAAGTGTTATACTTTGCCAATGTCCATCCTAAAATGCAGAACTGGTGTGGACTGACTAGTGCAAAATAGAAAAAAACATCAGTCATTCTCAATCTTAACATTATACTTCTACTCATGCAGCTTATGATTGCTCTTTGTTTGTTTTGTTTTGTTGTTTCTTTCCAGTTTCTTTTCAACAACATTATATAGTGGTCTCTCGTTCTCTTTGTGTTGCACTCAAATCCTTCTTGCCCATTGTGGTCATTCCCATCATGTGTCTTGGATGTCTATGGTGTGTGTGTGTGTGTGTGTGTGTGTGTGTGTATCAGGAATAGTTTGCCATTGCTTGCCTTTTAGGGCTGAAGGAGAGTGAGTGTATGTTGTTGTTGACTGTTGTGCATACAGATATTATTCTAAGAGGGAGATCCACGCACAGAAATCCAACTCCACAAATTGGATTAGGGTTTTGTGGCTGATTGGTATCTAGTGCAACTTAAAGAATTAACAATTTTATGAATTCTTTAAAAAATTAATTGCAAGTGTGGCAGGTGTTTTGGGAGCAAATTATTCACTCATCGGAGTCCCAGTTTAGGTTGGATATGATGATGATGATGATGATGATGATGATGATGATGATGATGATAATAATAATAGTAATAGTAGTAGTAGTAGTAGTAGTAGTAGTAAAGTTGGAGGGGACCTGTGAGGTCATCTAGTCCAACCCCCTGCTCAGGCAGGAAACCCTATACCATTTCGGACAAATGGCTGTCCAGTCTCTTCTTAAAAACCTCCAGTGTTGGAGCATTCACTGCTTCTGGAGGCAGGTTGTTCCACTGGTTAATTATTCTAACTGTCAGGAAGTTTCCCCTTAGTTTTAGGTTGCTTCTCTCCTTGCTTAGTTTCCACCCATTGCTTCTTGTCCTGCCGTCAGGTGCCTTGGAAAATAGCTTGACACCCTCTTCTTTGTGGCAGCCCCTGAGATATTGGAACACTGCTATCGTGTCCCCCCTCATCCTTCTCTTCATTAAACTAGACATACCCAATTCCAGCAACCGTTCCTTATATGCTTTAGCCTCCAGTCCCCTAATCATCTTTGTTGCTCTTCTCTGTACTCTTTCTAGAGTCTCAACATCTTTTTTACATTGCGGTGACCAAAACTGATGCATAGTTAAACTGTGGAATTTGCTGGCATTACATATGGTGATAGCCACCATATTAGTTTTAAAATGGATTCGACAAATTAATGGAAAATCAGGCTCTCACAGCATATTTTAAATATCACCTGCTAGAAAGCACTTCTGGAAGAAGCTTAGCCATCTCTTGATATTTGTGAGCTGCTTGTTGGTCAATCTGTGACACAGATTGCTGGAGTAGAGGAGCTCTTGATTGATCCAGCATTGCTTCATAGAGCTCTGTAGCTTATCCCTGCCAGGTGCATTAGGGAACTCATATGTTCATTTCAACAGTCATAAATCGATCTTAACATTCATGCATGGATTGTACAATGGGCTAAAATCTTCCTTCCTGATGCTTTTTCTCATTCTTATTCAATTTACTCTGGTAGAAGCAATTAGGTATCTTGTTATGAAAAATAGGTTAGTACTGCAGCTGCCTGACATAGATCACTGAATATTGCTAAAATTAAAGCCACTTAGGTTAGGTTACCATAGAAGTTCTGTTTTGTTTTTGCCATGCAATAGACAGATGATCTGTAAGATCTACCATCTACATTTCACAGATTTAGGACAAGATATTGATAGACAAGTTGCTAAATTTTGTATGAAATTATAATAATGAAAATAACTGACACATCAGAAAAATACTCTGAGATCCCCAGAGACTAATAGTATTTAATTACAATTGCGGAAAATCTATGATACAATTTCCCTAAAGCAAAACCCATATTGTAAATGTTAAAATAAGCTGAAAATACTTATCAAAACAAAGAAAGCACTTTGTATTATTGGAAATAATCATTCAACCATATTTATTCATCTGTATTAAATGTTAGGCTATAATCACCAAAAGATTGCTCAACCTGACACAAGATTTTTAGAAAAAGAAGCTTCTACATTTTTAGTTACTATATTTTAGTAGACTTTTAGTATATTTTAGATGCTATATTTATGAGCTTTGACCATAACCTCTCCCTTTGCTGGTGGAGGCATGTGGATGAGGGTAAAAATGTTCAATTATTGGCATTGTTGATTACTACAGTTCAAGGACTCCCCCAAACATTCTGCTTGCCCCGGGACAAAATTAGCCTCCTAATTCCTCCTATTTATTGAGGAACTATCACACAATGTTGTCCTCAATGCAGCATAACAGCAGCCTCCACCCCTCTTTCCCTTCTCTTTTTCAAAAGTGTTCATATTCGGGTTCTACCAACACAAGACACCCCAAGTAGTTTGTCTACATCAAGTTGTTTCAAGATAAGATGAGGAATAATAGGAATACAGTAGCCAAATCCAAAACAGTGCCTGCCAACCTTCGAATGTGTTCTCACGTAGACCCACAACTTCAAAGAGACATTTTATTAGTGCTCCTGAAATCCCGCTGGTTCTGGAAACCAACATTTGCCCTTGATACGCTCTGTTGACTTAGTCAGTTCCAAAGATTCTGCACATTTCACCAACATCGCTGGCGTCACTGGCTTCATTAGTGAAAATGAAGAGTCGCCTTGTGGCAAGTTGGGCAATAAATAAATAAATTCAATTAATTAATTAATTAATTAATTAAAAAATGAAATCTGGCAGACAGGTTGCAAGCTCAATCCATACATCTACAATATACATAAGGCTTCCTGAGTAGCTGGAGTCAAGCACACATTGGGAATGTGCCTGGGTTGGCTGAAGGCAGCAAGGAGATAGGATGAGAGGCAAGTATACAAGATTGATATGAAAGGAAGTGGGACTGGCCTTGAGAATGGAGAAGGAATGAGTGAAACTTTGACACAGGATTTTAAGAATATTCTGCTCTACTTTACTGCGATAAAGAGAATTCCTGGCCTTGCCAACCCTCAAAGGGCTGACACAGAGTTACCGGAAAGGAGACCGTGGAATATCTGTGTGCACGCTGAGCTGTGAAGAGCCAAAAGAGAAACATAAACAAAGTTGAGCAGTCTGAAGCCAGAAGGCACGGTTAGCCTATGGGATGAGCGGAAGTCAAAGTCAGGAACCATCTGACCTTAGGAGAGTAACAGAAATCAGAGCAGGATGCTGGGCACCCAGATTACTAGCAACTGAGGTGCAATGAAAGTATTGTTCAATCCATCCCAACTTGTAGACACAGCTGCAGATCCTTTTGCAGAGCCAACACCAATAAGGAGGCAGCCAGCTTGCTGGAATTTCTGTGAGTCCCAGGGACATTGCATCAAGGTCAGTGTGGTCTGTCACATTACTTGGCATTGGTTGGAGAAGCTTTGTGTTGGCAGAGAAGTAGCCTGGCAGTGCCACATCCAGGGAAGTTGAAGCCTCTCCATTGTACTGTATTCCATAATTTCTGGATATTGCTGAACTGATTTTTGGCCCATGACAAATTATTGATTTGATTGAACAGGATCTTCTGAAATCCACATCTCTCAGGCCAATAATAAAGGCCTATTTTTATTATGTTTGATATTAAATATATTGAAGTCTTTTTTTCGTCTTCATGTGTGTCCAAACCCCACACATACTTAAATAGAAAACCCTATACCATTTCAGGCAAATGGTTGTCCAGTCTCTTAAAAACCTCCAGTGTTGGAGCAACCATAATTTCTAGAGGCAAGTCGTTCCCACTGATCAATTGTTCTAACTTTCAGGAAATTTCCCCTTAGTTGCTTCTCTCCTTGATAGGTTTTTATCTATTGCTTCTTTAAGCTCCGTCATGGTGCAGTGGTTAGAATACAATATGACAGGTTAATTCTGCTGACTGCCAACTGCCGCAGTTCAGCAGTTCGAATCTCATCGGCTCATAATTAACTCAGCTTTTCATCCTTCCGAGGTTGATACAATGAGGACCCAGATTGCTGGGGTCAGTGTGCAGACTTTGTAAACCGCTTAGAGAGGGCTGTAAAACACTGTGAAGTGGTATATAATTCTAAGTACTATTGCTATTCTTGTCCTGCTTTCAGGCGCTTTGGAAAATAGCTTGACTCCCTCTTCTTTGTGGCAACTCCTGAGATATTGGAACACTGCTATCATGTCCCCCCTCATCCTTCTCTTCATTAGACTAGACATACCCAATTCCAGCAACCGTTCCTTGTATGCTTTAGCCTCCAGTCCCCTAATCATCTTTGTTGCTCTTCTCTGCACTTTTTCTAGAGACTCAACATCTTTTTGATATCATAGTGACCAAAACTGTTACCACGACCTTATAAAGTGGTACAGGGCTTTATAAAGTTAATTTCTTAAGATTTGTTCTGCCTATTTCTTCCCAGTCATGGACCAAACTGATGCTTTAATTGTTATTGATTTTTGCCATTAGCTGAAACACTAATAGGTTTGTGGAGGTGGGGGAAGAGATGCTTCAGTGAAAGAAGAACAGCTTTCCAGCATATTAAATGATGCCAAATATGATTTAATATGATTTTTTTTGTTGAAATGTAAGAAAGCTACAAAGTGGCACAGCAAAGAATATATATATATATTAACTCTGTTATGAGCAAGCACAATATTGCTTATGACTTAAGATGGAAACATTTTCTATAACAGTAGCAAGTTGAAAAAGGTTACATTTGGAATTCACATGCCATGTGTTTGTTGAAGTGACAACTTTTCTATGGCATTTTCTCATCATGCGGTAAAAGATGAGTAAAGTCTAATTTTGGATCATACAATGCATACACACAAAAAGCAACCATGTGCAATACTCACTTGGTACCTAAATCCTTTAGATTGCTGCCATCTGGAGACAATTGAAATCAGCTTTTAAAGAAACATACTAATACTGAATTTCTGAAATAGAACAATTCTGAAAGTCTGAAGAAATATCATAATTCTGAACTAGTGCAACCCTACTTTAAAAACAATATTCATTAAAAAAAACCTTTTGAAAGTTGCATTGTCCAAAATAATTGGCTATTTGAAAGTTGTTTTCAAAAAAAATCCTGTCAGACATTTTCCACACCATCATGCAACCAATTATCTTAAGATCTTTTAATTCTACACCCATGATGGGAAAAAAGAAGAAGAATGATAACTGATGACAATCAAGAATCACTTGCCAGTAGACCAGCATCCAGTATCCCCTATAGTTAATTTAAATATAGATAAATTCTAGTTCAGTATCCTTTAAAAAGTTGAGACATGCTTCAGAGAAATTGAAAAGTATGAGATTTGCAGATGATTGTAGAGGAAAAAGAAAAAAGCTAGTCCCCATTGCATGAGTGAAGTCTGCTTGTGTTTTGGGTGTAACTCATAGTATATTTTTATGCTACCTCAGTCAAAGATTCTGGTTGACTTAAAAACTTGAAAAACTCTTTCTAAATATGTATCATCATGTACCTTGATAGATGAACATGCTTGAAAAAAACACAGCTTCTTGAACTGATACTTAAAAAGCTACTAAAAGCAGTGACTTTAGTAATCAGGAAGCAGAAATCTTATGTTTTCCCACTTGCACTTAAGTGAAGCACAAGCATGCCCTGAAAACTTTTTTTTCTGTCACACACTATCTGCATCTCATCTCCAATTCATGTCTGATACAATTTAGTCATCTTTAGCTGTTCTTGTATTGGAACAAGGCTTTCTTCTTCAAGCAGGTTACAATTCATGGAGTCAATATGACAATATGAAGTGCTTCCCTTTTGGCCAGGGTCACAATCAAAATGGGATCAACTTGGTATCAAACGAGAGAGAGAGAGAGAGAGAGAGAGAGAGAGAGAGAGAGAGAGAGAGAGAGAGAGAGAGAGAGAGAGAGAGAGAGAGAGAGAGAGAGAGAGAGAGAGAGAGAGAAACAGAAACAGAAACAGAAACAGAAACAGAAACAGAAACAGAAACAGAAACAGAAACAGAAACAGAAACAGAGAGATAGACAGAGAAAGGGAGAAAGGGAGAAAGAGAAGGGACAGAGAGTTGCCAAGTCCCACACAGTTAGCAAATCAAGGATGCAGATAATAATCCAGATATCAGGAATGTAGGTATCTGTAAAGTCATTCTGGGGTAAAACAAAATTTTGGAAATAGTTAAGAGTAAATTCCCATCCACAGTTTAGTGACACAATGAAGGCAAAGTTCTTTAAAACACATTTTTCTCACATTTTGCACATCTGGTCTGTGTGGCCTGCAGATAGTGAGATATCCCAAATACCTTTTCCCCTGCTTTCTTCCCACAATCTCTTCAGACATTGTGATGCCAGTTGAATCTGCTTTCTGCTTCTGGGAGAGTCCAATTGTTCAAATTAGGCTCTTCTTTTGCACCCACTGAGCCATCCCCATCTTGAAGACCTGGATCAGCTTGCTCCAGAATGGCTATAGCAGGGGTAAGCAACCTTGGCTCTTTTATGACTTGTAGACTCGTGGACTTCAACTCCAATGCTGGCTCAGGAATTCTGGGAGTTGAAGTCCCCGAGTCATAAAAAAGCCAAGGTTGCCTACCCGTGGGCTATACTGTAAAGCTGAGAGGAGACAAAGAGAGTGGTTCCTATGAAGAAAGGTGCAACTCTCCCCATTCCTGATATTAATCAATGAATAGACTGCCTTTAAATTCACCTGCATTTAAAAAAAAACAGTATGAACTTTGATAGGTGCTAACTATCTTGCAGAACTTGCTTCTTTCCCCATCCTAATGCTAACCCCAGTCCATATTAAACTGAGTGACTGTGGATGTTCTTCCCATTTCCTGACATGCAATACAAGAAGACAGAAATAAAGATTGGGAAACCTTTCTGTGCTTTTCCTAAACATGTCCAATACACACTAAGTACGGACCACACCATTTACTGTCATTATGTCTATGGCAAGCTAGGGATTGCCAGTGATAAAACAATTATTTTGGCAGCTCAGGGACAGATAGATTGCACTTTAGCTCAGCCATGAGAAAGAGACCTTAGCTTCAATCAAATACAATTTATAGAGCTGCAAGTAGTTTTGAAAATGGTACTTCACTTTGACAAAGGTATAAATGATTCAGTCCTCTAAAGTTATATTATTAAGCAATATGGTCTCCTCACTTCAATTTACTTTTGAATTATTCCTTAAAAGTCCTCTTCACTTATAAAATGTTATTGCTATAGGCTAGGGGAAGGAGAAGAGGAGCAAAAGCACCTGAGCACCATCTAAAAGGGCTTAAGAAAAAAATGCAGGATTGTCACTAAGGCAGTCATTTTTGAGCACTCTCGGTAAACACAAAATAGTTTCCCAGAGCTGCATAGTATGGAGTCCCTTCAATATTTGCTGAAGATCTTTCAGTCTGGGTGGTAATGGCAAACCTATGACATACTGTACATGTCAAAAGTGACACATGGTGTATGTCAAGACTGATTTGCACTTTCACCTATATTGCCAGGCTGCCTTCGAAAAACTGAAGTGACTCTTTGCTACAGAGCCAGTTTTGAAACACCCAAACCCAGATAAGCCTTTTGTAATCCAGCCAGATGCCAGCAATGTGGCAGTGGGGGGCAGTTTTACTCCAGAGAAATGAAAAGGAAGAGTTGCTACCCTGTGCCTATATGTCTCACAAATTAACTGTCACTGAGAGTCATTGGGCCATCTGAGAGAAGGAGGCTTATGCTGTATAATGGGCTGTCTGATCTGGAGGCAGTTTTTAGAAGGATGGACCACAAGAACCTAGAGGCATTACAAATTTGGAGGAAGCTACCGCCTAAATACTGGTGGGCTCAGTATTTTAATTACTTCAATTTCTCCCTTTGCTACTTGCCTGGGGAAAAAAATTTCTTAGCAGATGCCCTCTCCCACATGCCCCAGTACAAAAGTGCCTGAGAGAAAATAGTTAACACCATCATCCCATTCAGGCAGCTCACAGTGCCAGTGCTTACTAGACAGCAGAGAGCCACTTAAAGACTCCTTGGGGAGAAACAAGTGGTTCCAAAGACATACAGTAGTGGCCAAAATTGTGGAAAACTTTTGGGAAAAGTGTACAGTAGAAATGCCACCTTTGGTTAAGTTTCCACCCATTTTTCTTCTAATTTCTTTATAACTGTAGCCTTGTTCACTTAATAATACTATTTTACATCACTTTCTGGGCAACCAGTCAGCTCTTTATAAGCTCACTAAATGAAAGAACACAAAAAAAACCCCAACCAACAATAGAGATCACATAATACACTGACAAATGTCCTCCTCTCAGCTTCAATACATGACATCAATAACTGAATTCTATTGTGATCTGATTGGCTCATTGACAAAACAAGATGACACCTGATTGGCTCTCTAAACACTCATGCTCATTGGCTACAATCAGATGAAGGAAAGCTACCTGATATTAACCTAAGCAAGTTGTGCTTCCTTTTTCTGGTTATTTGGTGATAGCTTTTCATAGACTACAGTATAGATAATTGAACAAACTTTGTTGCATTACATTCTTGATTAAATTATCTTTCCATTGACATATAATTTTATGGTACCACTCCCCCCAAAAGTGGTGTTATTAGCCATCAAACCTCAAAAATACACTTTTCCCAAAAGGTTTCCACAATTTTGGCCACTACTGTAAGGAGGACTTGACACTAAAGGAGAACTTGGCATGGAAGGGGAGTAAATTGTACATTCTAGCCAGCCAGAGAACCTTGGTCCAGCAGGGATGTTGAATGTGAATGGCATCTCTTTCATCTTGAGCTCTATAGTTATTTGGGATAATGCTAAAGCCTAAATAATAATGTTAAAGCAATTTGCCCAATGTTTGTTTATTTATTTATTTATATACGATTTCACCTTTTATTATTTCATAGGAATTCACCATGGTAAGCACCCACAATATTCTTTTCTCCTCCTATTTTCCCCGTGAAAACAACCCTGTGAGGTGAGTTGGGCTGAGAGAGAGTGACTGCTCTAAAGTCACCTAGCTGGCTTTCATGCTTAAGTCAGGACTACAACTCACAGTCTCCTGGTTTCTAGGCCAGCACTTTCACCACTATACCAAGCTTGTTTGGATGTATTTATCGTTTATGGGAGTACACTGTCTGGATGGACTTGCTTTTCTGTAATAAGGAATGAAGGAAGTAATTCATAAATGTGAAGAAGAATCAGGGTTAATCAAAAACAAGACAGGTTAGAAACTCTATTATGAGATTCCATTTAGCCTGATAAATTATCAAGTTTATGGATACCTAAATGATACATAACTTGCTACTGCATTATTTATAGAACATTTTAATTAAGTAATTATTTTTGATGTTTCAGAAAACTGACTGCATTTCAATATTCTTACTTAATGGGGGGAAAGTCTAGAAAGTCCAGAAGTAATAAAAATAATTTCAGAACAATTTGTGAGATGAGACAAATGAGGATTGTTGGACTTGACACCAAAGTGCTCTTGTAATATTTGAAATGATTGTTTTAAAAAGCAAAAACTGTTCATGTAGAAAATGAAGTCTTAATAGTCTCTTAAAAATAATCTGCTTCCACAACTTTTTGAACTAGGTATAAAATTTACTATTTTAACTTATGTCCAAAGTTTTGTTGGGACTTTTTAAGGCTGCATGCCTTAAGATTTTGTTTTTGCTAAAATATCTTATTAGCAAAGTAATCTGCACAAACTGTTATAATAAATATTTT
The DNA here is from genome assembly GCA_034064705.1 of Bothrops alternatus. Lineage (NCBI taxonomy): Eukaryota > Metazoa > Chordata > Lepidosauria > Squamata > Viperidae > Bothrops > Bothrops alternatus. Next base: position 7,032,941 of record JARGCV010000007.1, on the reverse strand, counting down.
CCTATTTTTTATCATCTATAGTTTCTAAAAACACTGAATATTGTACTTTGCAATTTGTGAAGTATTGCAATTTGTTTCTAAAAGCAATCTTTGCAGATAAATCATTTAACCCTCAAGTATCCTGATCAAGCACGTCATCACCATCAAAGCTTAGCATGTAAAAATCAGCAAATATAAGGAAAAATCAACAAATATAAGGAAAATGTAAAAATCAACAAATATAAGGAAAATTCTTGGAATCATGCATCCTCAATAACTTTAGATCTTTGCATTTAATTACATTTTGAAATACTTTGATTTCTGAAATTCTTTAAAAAATCCAATTTTAAATATGTTTCAGATTTTTTTAACATGGGTTTCCTATGATCTAAGTGTAGGAAATCATTTTTTATTGCAAAGAAAGTATAAGATATTTCTGGATTATGTTCAGTCATTCTACTTGGATTGTAAATTATTATTCCAGATGCAATCACTATATAAAACATTATATACACAATTAAATTATACTTTATAACAGGGGTGTCAAACTTGCAATGTCATGTGACTTGACATGACATATCACAACTTTTTTGCCATTGCCGGCAAAGGGGTGGGCGCAGTTTCACTATGATGCATCCGGCCCGCGGGCCAGCGGTTTGACACTCCTGCTGTATAATATTTGTAGTTATGCTATAAGAATCATATAAAATATAATTCAGTTTACAATTCTTCACCCTTTTTGTGAAGTCCAGCCATATATAAATATCATAGTAAAGAAACAAAACTTCTAGCTATACTATTGTCTAACAGTGCGCATTAAAGAAATAAATGACAAAAGTAGCCATGTGGATCTATGGGAATGAAAAGTCCAAAATAAAATGCTGGATAATATCTCTATTAGGATCTATTTTATAGAAGATTTTTCTAGAGCTCTTCACTAGACAAAATTAAAAAAAAATAAAACAGGAAAAAGCAGAAAACATCCAAAATTAGGCCGTATCAGTGTTTAATTTGTTGAATACTAGTAATCCTTGACTAACCACCATTCATTTAGCAACCATTGAAAGTTACAACAACACTGATAAAAGGGACTTATGGCCAGCCTCATACATTGCAGTATCCCCATGATCACTTGATCAAACTTTGGGGACTTGGTACATATAATATATGTAACTGGCATGTATTTATGACCATTGCAGTGTTCCAGGTCATGTGATAACCATTTCCTATTTTCCTAGCCAGGTTCTGACAAGCAAAATGAATAGAGGAAGATGGATTCATTTAATGATCATATGACTCACTTGACAAGTGCAGAAATTTTCTTGGTAGAATTGTTATAAAATTGAGTGTGACTCACCTAATTACCTTGCACAGTAACAGAAATTTTAGTCCCAGTTGTAGTCAGAAGTTGAATAGTACCTATACAGAATTTGCAGTCATGAAGTTTGATGTTGCAGTTTTGAATCAGTTTCAAGATGGCAACTGTGATTGTCAACTCAAACCAACATTTTTTTCTTTAATGTGTTAATATGTTTTCATTAATATAACACAGTACCTGTCTAAAGGTCCACAAAGAAATATAATGTTTTGTCCTTAAAAGATATTAGTTAAATCTGTTTCAGTTTTCTGGCTTTCAAAACCTCATCCTGCTATTCTTCAAAACTCAACACTGGAAGTTAAGAAGAAGTTGGACAACCATTTGTCTGAAGTGGTATAGAGTTTCTTGGTCAAGTAAGGGGTTGGACTAGAAGACCTCCAAAATCCTTTCCAACTCTGTTATTCTTTCCCTATTAATTTCTGCCTTTTTACTTCCCCAAAATAACTCTAGTTTCATAGCCACACTATTTGTCAAATGATTCCACTCCCAGTATTATCTTTTCTACCATCACTGCTTCAGACAGGAAGGCGGTACAGAGAGTGGTGAGAATAGCTGAAAAGATCATTGGCAGTTGCCTTCCTCCCATCCAGGACATAGCACAGAAGCATTGCTTGAGCAGGGTCTGTAAGATTATCTGGGACACTGCACATCCTCTTCATGACCTGTTTTCCTTGTTACCTTCTGGGAGGAGGCTTCGTGGTATCCGTAGCAGAACATCCAGATTCAGTCACAGTTTCATTCCATACAGCATTAACCTTGTGAACTCTCAAGCTTCCTCCTTCCGTTATATATTCAAGATGGACAGTATTTAATATGTATTTGCTACGTATATGTAGGAATGTGGGTCTATGCATATGTTGTATGTAGTATATTTAGGTGTGCATCATGTATGTGTTTCACTTTGAGAGCGGGCAACTAAATTTCATTTTTGATGTGTGCTGTTGTGCCCACAGTAAAAAATGACAATAAAGGTTATCTTGTCTTGTCTTGTCTTGTCTTGTCTTGTCTTGTCTTGTCTTGTCTTGTCTTGTCTTGTCTTGTCTTGTCTTGTCTTGTCTTGTCTTGTCTTGTCTTGTCTTACCTTCACTGTTACATCACCAATCTTTCCCTTCTTCTGTTTCCTTCCCTACTAAGTTCAAACTGTGCACCCTGTTCTTTTTTTCTCAATAGCATTCTTCCCTTAGCCACCCTCTAATTACAGAAGGCGTGAGCTTAAATGGACTCCAGAAGATGGCAGAGGACAGGAAGGCCTGGAAGAATGTTGTCCATGGGATTGCGATGGGTCAGACACGACTTCACAACTAACAACAATAATTACAGAATGATCCTGCTTTTTTCTTTTTCCTTCAAACGCTTGCTGCCTTCTCTTTTTGCCTTCAATCACATTTTTTATTTTTTTTTATTTTTTTTTTTTTATTATTTTTATTGGATTTTTATAAATTTTTAACACAGAAATACAATAACTCAACTGATAACAATTTTTACAGAAAGAAAAAAAACACCAATCATATCAAACCACAATATAAAAATGAACAATCATGCATACCCAAAATATAAACACATCCTTCAACACATCCACAACTAATAACTCAAGTAAAAATAATCATCCCAAACTATCAACATCACTGCTCGGAACCTCCCCCACCACATCCCACCAACCCTATCAGATGTGGTGCCCAGAGGCCACCCGAGCAACCCATCAACAACGGCGATTACATATCCCTCCAAAAACCCCAAACACAGTTGAGAAAACATCATGTACAAAACTATAAACCCTCTCTAACCCACCCCCCCCCCAGGACTTCCCAGAGTGAATACAGGGTATAACAAAAGAAAGCCCCACTACATCAAACATAATAATTGTATAGTCCTAACAAGAATTATACACCTTAAAAGAAAAAGAAAAAAAGGAAGAGAAAGAAGAAAAACCAAAAAATAATTATAATAATAATTATACTCTTATTCAATTCAATTTACCATTGTATATCTTAATAAATATATTCATTTAAAAAATCCTCTCTTAAACCTTACTCCTAATATTTATCTTTAATTCAATCCCTTATCTTAAATTAACCTCAATTCCTTATTGAACAATCAACTCATCTTGTTAAGAATACTATTTATCATTTACATCTAAACCACCAATCTAAGTCAATACTAACAAATTTAATTTGTAATAATATATCTTAATATATCTTAATATATCATTTGAACATCCTCTCTTACAATTTACTTATACTCTTAATCTTTAATTCAACCCATAATCTTAGATTAACCTTAATTCTCTCGTTTAACTATAAATTTCATTTAATCAATCAGCTTCTGGGCTCTCTCACTTAACAAATAAACCTCAATAGTAAAAACAACCTATTAATACCATTTCTAACTTACATTCCAATCTAATGTCAGGCCTAGATCATCAAAACAAATACATCCTTCATTGAATTAAATTAATTACATCAGCCATTAAACATCTCCATAATCTTAACCCTTAATCCAATCCATAATTTCAAATTACCCATTCTTTACTTCAAACGAACTCTAGGTCTTTTTTTTAACCAAATAAACCACCATACCAAGGCCCCCCTTCCAAATATTAAGTCTCTCATCTTTATTTCTTCGGCGCCATAAATAAATTGCATCTTAAATTGACTCTTCCCTTGAATCAGGTCTTCTTGCTTCCCATCAAAGAGAATCCATTTCGTTTTATAGTCTAATTGCATCGTAAAATAAGACAATGTCTCTTCTTTGCCAATGTCCTCGTCCTGCTGCTTGGCTGGAAAAAATTGCTTTTCTTGAAATTGAACCATTCCATAAGTAAACTGCTCATCTAGCAAAATCCAATTATAATCAATATTCTCAGAACTGTCTTCTAATTTCTCTTGTGTTATATAACAATCAGCAGATAATTGTAAATCAGTTTCCTTTAAAAAAAAAGTTCCAATTGGTTGTTCTAAATCTTCTCCACATTCAAATTGTAGAACAAATTGATCAACAGTCAAATGTGAGTCCACTTCATTAGGAAAAAAGAGTTTAACTAATTTAATTGGTAATTCCTCAATATCTGTAAGAACCTCTTCCAATATTACATTCATCTCTTTAAACTCTTGCTCAAAAATCCTCGGTGTATCAAGCCTTTTCTCATAAAATTCATCAGTAAAATCCAACATAAGTTTAGCATTTAACTGTAAATTCCCCTCCATGTTAAAATCATATAATCACAGCCACCTCTCTGGCTGCGCTTAAAAGAACAGGAAGAGAAATGAAAGTAACAGATCCACTTTCACTTTCCAGGACTTTCCATAACAATGAAAGTAGTGAAAGCTAAGCGCCATTTTGAAACATCATGTTGATTGTAGAAGTTAGTTATGCATTTCTAATCACATTTTTTATTGAACACAATCTAATTGCTGGTCTTCTTTCTCCTGAAACTGCCCTTGAAAAAAATTGCAGGTGATCTTCTCAGTTTCATATCTAATCATCTCTATTCTGTCTCTATCTGATCCACTAATAGAGAAAATCATTGTCTATTCCTTGGCTCTTTTCATGCTTTAAGATTTCAAGCTGTGATCATCCTTGTTGTTTCTCCTGCTGTCTGTTATATAACATGGTTGTTTTTACTGGGGAAAGCTTTTTTCCCCCCCTAAACTTTGCCATACGTCAGCAAGATGTTTGGTATGCATAGAGACTAAAGTACTGGGATGAAGCCATTCTGAATCATTCCTTTGAAGATTGCAGTCTACAAAAAGTTCTATGCAGAAACAAATCTTAACAATTTTATTTTTGCAATTATACTATCCCCCTTCAATAGCAGTATGTAGAAATTATGGAATACTACGAAGACAGTCTGTCGAGAATAAAAAATGACGAATTATTTTTTTATTCATACATTGGATGATAAATGAAACCTTTGTGATAAAGCCTTCCTTATAATTTTCTGCATTTCTATGGCAGATTTAATTATAAGAAGTAAGGAAATAGAGGGATGATTTTTATATACAGCTATTATCTGAAGCTTGACTGCTCTTCAAGCTACTAAAGGAAGAATTTTATTGTGGTGTATTCAGAGAGAAGCAACAATGGTGATTGGCAATCAAATGAGATGCACTTGTGTTAATATGGAGAAATAATATTACGCCATGGAAGATTACCAGGCTTTGTGGTTAGAATTAAGTGTAAGAAACTAAAAATTAAGATGACATGGGGTCATCATTGACTTTCTGAAAATATCTGAACACCTTTTGGTGTTCTGCTCTCCTAAGACATATTTGTGTGTGTATGTGTAAACATGCAAATATAAACATAGCTTGAATACAAGCTACTTGAATGTATACACATATATGAACATATAGGTCTTTTGTTATTCAGGTTTTCTCCCACGTCAAATTGGAAGTGTCTTGGTGACGTTTTGACAAAGTCCCATTTGTCATCTTCCAGGAGCAATGTGTGATCGTAGCTGTTTCTTCCTTGTAAATGCCATTGGGGGTATGAACTGATTGGGTGGGAGCTTGGCTGTGTTCTGATTGGGTGGAGGTGTGTTCTGATTGGTTAGGGGCTTGGCTGTGCTCTGATTGGATGGAGGGTTGGCTGTGCTCTGATTGGCTGGGGGAGTGTTCTGCTTGGGTGGGGGCTTTGTTGTGCTCGGGTTGGTCTGAGTTGCAGGGAGATTTGAGATGGTGAGCTGCATTGCTGTTGTTTGGCTTCGCATTCGTGGTCGTGCCTCATCTTCATGATGGGTGTCAGTTTGCTTCATGTATGGATTGGAGGGGTTTAAAGTGGCTAATGATGCAGATGTGGTCTGGCTTCTGGTTTGTGGTCATGCCTCATCATTGGTGTGGGTTTGGGTTTGCTTTTTGCGTGGATGTGTGGTGGTGACATCCTGTGTGGTTTTCGTGAGTGTGGGTCTGGTGTCATTCTTTGTGTTAGGGACTCATTTGTCAATAAGGGAGGGTTTCCAAATGGCTGGTAGGCAGGAGGTATCATCTCGTTTATTCATGCTGTGTGTTTATTCATGTTTTTTCTATCTCAATGGCTTCTCAGATTATTCTGTTATTAAAGTGTTCAGTTTGGGCAATAGTTCTGGTATTTTTAAAGTCAATTTCATGTCCTGTGGCTTTAAGGTGTTGGACCAGGGAAGAAGTTGGTTCCTCTTTTTTGACTGAGTTCTTATGTTCTTCAGTGCGTGCACTTATTCTTCTGTTGGTTTGTCTGATGTATGTGGTGGGGCAAGCGGTGTATGGGATTTCATATACTCCTTGATTTTCTAACTCAACTTTGTCTTTGGGGTTTCTTAGGATGGTGGATATTTTTCTGTTTGTGCAGAATGCTGTCTTGATGTTGTGTTTGTGGAGGATCTTACTGATTCTGTCTGTGGTGCCTTTTATGTATGTAAGGAGGACTTTGCTGTTTTCTTGTTCTCTGTCTTGGATTTTAGTCAGGGTTTCTTTTTGAATTAGGTTGGTAATCTTATTTATTTGCAATCCATTGGATGTTAGTACATTAGTGAGAATGTGTAGTTCGGTTTTTAGGTGTTGTTCATCAGCTAAGCGTTTTGTTCTGGAGATGAGTGTCTTGGTTGATCTGTGCTGGGTGGTGGTATGAGAGAGCATGGAGATAGCGGTTTGTGTGTGTTTTCTTCTGGTACATGGTGTGTCCTAGGGAGCCATTGGGTTTCTTGTAGACTGAGACATCCCTCCAATCCATACATAAAGCAAACTGACACCCACCATGAAGATGAGGCATGACCACGAATGTGAAACCAAACAACAGCAATGCAGCTCACCATCTCAAATCCCCCTGCAACTCAGACCAACCCAAGCACAACAAAGCCCCTACCCAAACAGAACACTCCCCCAGCCAATCAGAGCACAGGCAACCCCCATCCAATCAGAGCACAGCCAAGCCCCTAACCAATCAGAACACACCTCCACCCAGTCAGAACACAGCCAAGCTCACACCCAATCAGTTCATACCCCCACTGGCAGTTAAAAGGAAGAAACAGCTACGATCACACATTGTTCCTAGAAGCACGAAGCCAAAAACACCAGCCTGAAGATGACGAAAGGGACTTTGTCGAAACGTTGCCAAGACACTTCCAACCCAAATAACCAAAGACCTATGTACAAACACCCATGAAAACCTCAGAGAACAAATATATGAACATATGTATACATCCAAGTGGTTTGTATTCAAGCTACATTTATATGCTTTCTTAAAACCAGTTGATTTAAAAACCTGTTCCAGATTTAAGAGTAAGCAGTGCTCTCTAGAGGAAAACTATTTTATATATCATGGACCATCACTACCCAATTCTCCAGCATTCTTCATCATCATTATGGCAGCTGCAAATATTAATTTACCATGGGTAGTGCTCACTGTCTCTAATTACTGCCCTTTAATTATTAAAGAAACCATCCATTTATCAAAGAGATAATCAATTATACTGCTGAAGGGAAGCTGCGATGTAATGTGAGCAAGGAGCAAACAGAACAGGCTCATAATGGAAAGTAAACAATAACTTTATTCTTCTTGCTAAGAAGTGTTAATATCTACCACTCCTTTATACATTATGCATTATGGGCCTGCATCATTAAAAAAAATCAGCAAAAAGTCCATGTGATCATGTGAAACAAGATTTGAGCTCATCTTACCATTTGGTTGACTTAGGTTCCTGCTTTTGCAGCTGATGGTGGGGAATAGCAGAACTTTCCTCGGCCGTTCATATCTCTTTGAACTTTTCCTCCAGCTCCAGTTTCTTCTTATTAATCTGAGCACATGAGTGACCCTGACCAATGAGCAAACAAGGAGGAAGCAGTTCAAGCCACGCATCCCAGCAGTTTCATTAATGCCCAGCTTCATTAATATCTTTGTGACTCATGTTAGCTCCATCAATGCAGTTGAAGCAGGGCATGAATAAGTGTCAGGTAGATCAACGAGTAAGCGAGTGATGGCAACTTTGCAAAGGGCTGATTGCTGATGTCCCATGGCCAGGCCTGAATCTCTTAAACCTAACTTGCTGACTTTAATATGTGTTGACACTAGTTGTTGAAATAAGGTGTAATTGTTCCTCAGGTCAACTTCTGGATCCAGAATGGTACAGTAGCAAGGAATTTCTGTGTCATTTTCCTTTTCATTTTGGGCAGCTGGTTTGGTGTATTTGTTAGAAAGCTATAAATTAGATTGAGTAAGTGGCAGGGAGGGAAAAGAAAAAGTCATTTTTGTTCCATCATTTTAAAGTAGCCTCCAGAGTCAATTGTCCTTCGATCTGCCCGCCACACCAGTTTTCTTTGGGGATTTGCTTCTCTACTGAAGAAAATAGGAAAAGAGAAGGAAATAATATATTCAGTTTGCTGGGACAACTTCAGATACTTCAGAAATAAAGAATCTATAGTGTGTTAGTGTCATGGTTCCAATAGATGAGACCAGTAAAAGCAGAACTCCAAAGCTAGAGATTTCCTTAAAGAACATGTTTATTGGCTACAAAGTATCAGCACAGTCAAAAGTGAAACCAAGTCTGGAGTTCCCTCCAAAGCATTACAATGTTACAAAGTTGAACTTCTCATCCCAGCACTGTGTAATCAACTATGTTCCCCAATAGAATACTTTGGCGGGCTTTCTAATGGAAGGCTCAGCCTGCCAAATTACCAGGCAGCGATGACCTTGGTTCCCACAGGACAAAATATTGTTTAGGCTAATATTAAAATCAACCAATATTGTTTAGGCTAATATTAAAATTCCTTGCAGTCCTGTGGCAATCGAAAATGAAGCAAAATGGCTTCGGCCAGGATTGTTGCAGTGTTGATAGTTAGCTCATGTTCTTATTTATCAAGATTCTAAGTAGGCAAGCTATCTTGATACTAAAAGATGTCAGGTTCATTAATTCTCCTTTTACTCTAAAAATTAACTTTAGGTGCTTCACCCAAATACTTCAACTCCCGTCCTCATTTTATTCTATTTAAACCAACGATCTCCCACATCTACTTGGCTGCTAAATGCAGGTAGCCCTCGACTTATGGCCACAACTGAGCCCAAAATTTTTGTTGCTAAGCAAGACATTTGTTAAATGAATTTTGCCCCTTTTTAAGACTGTCCTTGCTCTAGTTATTAAGTGAATCCCTGCAGTTGTTAAATTAGTAACACAATTGTTGAGTGAATCTGGCTTTCCCATTGACTTTGCTTGTCAGAAGATTGCAAAAGGTGATCACAAGACCCTGGGACACTGTCCTCATCATAAATATGAGCCACTTGCCAAGCATTTGAATTTTAATCACATGACCATGGGGATGATGCAAAGGTCGTAAGTGGGAAAAATAGTCATAAGTCACCTTTTTGAGTGCTGTTGTAACTTCAAACAGTTACTAAATCAACTTTTGTAAGTCAAGGACTACTTGTAGTTTAAATGGAACAAGAAAACCATGCACCAAAGGAGAGAAGCTATTTTGCCCACTTGCCCATCCCCTTAAAAAAAAACCCAAGAAGATTATACTCAACTAGAAAGTGATCAGCGACATCTTGGCTAAGGGGAGAGACTGGAGCAGACAGACAGTTAATAACGTGAATAAGGCTGGTTTAACATTTGGAAATGGTGAATGATGTACATTTGCTTAGAGTGGCCTGGGTAAAAACAGATTAAAATAATAATAGGTCATGTTGCCTAACTAACTTGAGAATTTCATTAGTTAAGCAGGCATCCACGGGCCGGATGTGTCACACCAAAACCACACCCTCCCCATTGCCGGCAATGGAGAAAAAGTTGCGATACGTTGCGCGACGTCACATGACATCGCAAGTTTGGCATGTCTGAGTTAAGGCATCCTTAAATCTTAACTGCAGTATGACTAAATGACAAGAAGCTGCTGTTGATCCAGCAGGCTCTCTGTTGTTGTCTCAGCTTTTCTTTCCTTTTTCTTTTGTGCTTTACTTTTGTTGATTTTTCTCACCCTGGACTGATACCAGTGAACTGATACCAGTGGAAAAGGATATTTACTAATAATAATACTAATAAGTTGGAAGGGACCTTGGAGGTCATCTAGTCCAACCCCCTGCTCAGGCAGGAAACCCTATACCATTTCAGACAAATGGCTGTCCAGTTTCTTCTTAAAAACTTCCAGTGTTGGAGCATTCATTGCTTCTGGAGGCAGGTTGTTCCACTAGTTAATTGTTCTGTCAGGAAGTTTCCCCTTAGTTCTAGGTTCTTTCTCTCCTTGATTAGTTTCCATCCGTTGCTTCTTGTCCCGCCTTCAAGTGCTTTGGAAAATAGCTTGACTCCCTCTTCTTTGTGGTAGCCCCTGAGATATTGGAACATCTTTTTTACATCATGGTGACCAAAACTGGATGCAGTATTTCAAGTGTGGCCTTACCAAGGCATTGTATAGTGGTATTAATACTTCACATGATCTTGATTCTATCTCTCTGTTAATGCAGCCTAGTACTGTGTTGGCTTTTTTGGCAGTTGCAGCACACTGCTGGCTCATATTTAAGTGTTTGTCAACTAGGACTCTGAGATCCTTCTCACAGTTACTACTATTGAGCAAGGTACCACCTATACTGTACTGAGGTATAACAGGTTCTCTTAACTCATTGCATAGTCTCATGTCCTTTTTATAATGTACAATTGATCTCTTGGCATCTGAAGATTGGAAAGATATGAAACTGCCAGAGGAATGAGGGTCCAATTAGCTCCTTAACTTACAGTGAAGTCTAACTTGAGTTGCTTCCTCATCCACAGTGAAACATAAGCATTGCTGCCTACATATCTTTTTTGGGGGGGGGCAAGTGGGTTTCCTTGAGGGGTGTTGGGAAATAACTTCCCTGAAAACAACAACAAAGGCACTTGATAACGAGGAATTTTGTGGGGAGCCATAGAGTACAGTACTGTAAAGAGGATGATAAATGAAGGCAAATATAAGATGATATGTTTCAATAGAATTGATTTTAAGCATCCATGATGCTCAAAGTAATTGCACTCATTGAGCAAAAAAAAAAGTTAATTTTAATTTTAAAATATTGTCTGGCTGGGGCCTGCCTTCCATAATGACCTACAAATAATAATAATAATAATAATAATAATAATAATAATAATAATAATAATAATAATAATAATAATAATAATAATAATAATAACAACAACAACAACAACAACAACAACAAAGTTGGAAGGGACCTTGGAGGTCATCTAGTACAACTCCCTGCTCAGGCAGGAAACCCTATACTATTTCAGACAAATAGCTGTCCAGTCTCTTCTTAAAAACTTCCAGTGTTGGTGCATTCATCACTTCTGGAGGCAGGTTGTTCCACTGATTAATTGTTCTCACTGTAAGGAAGTTTCTCCTTAGTTCTAGGTTGCTTCTCTCTTTGGTTAGTTTCCACCCATTGCTTCTTGTCCTGCCTTCAGGCACTTTGGAAAATAGCTTGACTCCCTCTTCTTTGTGACACCCCTGAGATATTGGAACACTGCTATCATGTCTCCTCTCGTCCTTCTCTTCGTTAAACTAGACATAACCAATTCCAGCAACCGTTCCTTATATGCTTTAGCCTCCAGTCCCTTAATCATCTTGTTGCACACCAAACCTATTCTGGGGCTGGCAGCAAAAGCTGCCGCTCTCCAGCACACAATTGTGTTAAGCTCTACAGGAGAGATTCAGGTGTTATTATCAATATGTTAATGGCTTATTCTGTGACAATAATTCATTTAAATAGAAAATGTGGACTCAACATTGATTTTAAAAAGCTTGCAAATATTGGTACAAATACCCAATACTTTTACAGATTTTTCACACAGACGATATTATTTAGTTCATGTACATCCTGTCAGTTTAATCATTGCCACATTTTTTGCTAAAAAAAATTCATATTAGATTTGTCAGATAATTTCCAGTATTTAGCATAAATGAATCTAATAGCAATTATCATCAAACAAGCCAATTCTCTCTGATCTTTTCTTATCAAATAATTCACACAGGCTAAAACAAAGAAGACTTGGTCAAATGTAATAACACGATCTAATACATTATCTGTTACATTTCTCAATGGACACGAATTGGACATGGTTGGAGCAACCATGACTTTGGAACTTTTCAATCTACTGAATTTATATCATTATTTGGTATTTTTGCTTGTATTTATAAATAATAAAATTGTCTCCCATACTCATAAATACTCTCAGATTTGCCTTGGAAGACCATCCATTTATATTCCACTGGAACGTCATCATCTGGGTGACTATATTGCCATCTTACAGTATCTAAAAGTTCATTTGCTCTATTTGCTGTTCTTCCTTTTTGCAGAGCATTGATACCACATGAGAAAGTATTAGAGAAGGGATTTGTCCAAAACATTATCTAAATGATTTTTGGAGAGGGCAAATGAGTATATGTTTTATGAATGCTAGCTTTTCTGAAATTATTCTATCAACAAGAAATCATTTCTGCGTAATTAGAGAAATAAGGTGATTAAATTTCATAGATTAGTTGACTTTTCCCAAAACCTGAAGCCCACTTCTGCCCAGGCCTCTTTACAACCCGGAGTGGAATATGTGAAACCCTTGGAATTGCTTGTAATGGGTTCAGAATCATAATACTGTTAGTGCACACTGACATCTGCAGGCTGGTGGCCAGGCTGCAGGCCAAATCTTGCTAAATGAATCTGCTTGCTCTTCCAGAAGTGCTCTATCAGATGCTCCAGAACATACAAAATTGCTAACATCATCTAACATCATCTTATTCCTGGAGTTTATTAGTGAGTTTCACTTTTCAGGAAATCCAGATAGCAAACTGAGGAGTCCTTAGCGCTCTCTGAGCTTGGTTGTTTCCTTGCAGATGTTTCCTTAGAACCTAGAATTAAGGAGAAACTTCCTAACAGTTAGAACAATTAACCAATTAACCAGAACATACAAAATTACTAACATCATCTAACACCCCCCCCCAAAGACTCCAGAAAGACAGATAAGGGTGAGCAAGACCAATTTCCTCTAACAAAGAAGCTCTGAAATGCAAATGCAGTTGGTGAAAACAAGAGCCTGAGATACCATTACTTTATTTTCTTATTGATTTTACTCTAGGAATGATAATCTGAAAGCCATCAGTGTAACTACAGTATTTACAAATGATCAATTTTTGTTCACCTTCTCATTAGGCCTTTCTTTGTTCTTCTTTGTGTTTCCAAATGTTTCTGACTTCCCCTCTCCCCCAAAAAATCTATAACTGAAGAAAAACTATTTAGGCCAAATGGTCGATATAAATATAAAATAAATATTAATTTTCAGATTTTTCGTATGTAATGACTACAAAAGAGAACATATCTTTTTAAGTTCCCTGTTTTTCATTTAACCTTCTCTTCCACAAAATAGATATCCATCTCTTAGAAGTAAACAACTATATGGTTAAAAATAAATGGGAAAATGTTTGCAAAAAGTTTAGTGCTTCATTTCTCCACAGTACATTACATTTTTTATTATAGTGCAAAGAATATATCTTAGGGAAATAACAAAGAAATTTAAATATTTTTAAGTACCAAATACAAATAGGGAGTTCAAAAATGATCTTTTAATTTCCAAATTATTATATGGGATATTTTCTCCTTTCTTGAAGGACTATTTCAATAGTCTTGAAGGACTATTTCAATAGTCCCCCAAATTTTCTTTTTCCTTTGGAAAGCAACTCTAATGAATGGATTTTGTATTTCTATTTCATTATTTCCTTTATTTCAAATTAAACATCCTTTATTAAATATTCCAGTTAAATTATCATGTCAAATTATTATAAAATATAATGATCAAAACTGCACTAAACCTATAAATATAAAATTACAAAGTTAACCATATATATAAGGTGAGACATCACACACAGCAGAAGCTCTGATCAGAAAGAAAGGTTTAGTCAAGGTTTTCAATTGCCTGGTAGTGTAAGAAAGGAGCAGACATGTGTGCATTCACTCCATTCTAATTGTGAATCTCTATCAAACTAAATCCCCAATGAGATCTTCCCAACTTCATGCTGCTAATGATGACATTTTGACTAATTTTAATAATTCTCTACATACATTATCAAATAGATGTTAGATAGATAGATAGATAGATAGATTTTATTTTATTTATTTATTTTACGATTTTTATACCGCCCCCCTCCCGAAGGACTCGGGGCGGTGTACAGCCCAATTAAAAACATCAACATACAAAAGGTAAAATTATTAAGAATAAATTAAATAATTTGGCCCAATCATTTAAAAACCCAATACATAATCTTAAAAACAATTAAAAACATCAAAAGATAAGGTTATTAAAAATAGATTAAGTAATTTAGTCCAATCATTTAAAACCAATGCTTAATCTTAAAACTCAATCCCCTAAAAACAATTATGGCCTTGTTGGAACCGGAGCTACTATCCCAGGCCGGCTTGTCGAAATAAATATGTTTTTAATTCTCGACGGAAGGAACGCAATTCCGTCAACGTACGAAGTTCGGGGGGGAGCTCGTTCCAAAGCGTTGGAGCTCCCACAGAGAAGGCCCTCCCCCTGGGGGTCGCCAGCCGACATTGTCTGGCCGACGGCACCCTGAGGAGACCGACTCTGTGGGAGCGTACTGGACGGCGGGAGGTATTTGCTGGCAGAAGGCAGTCCTGTAAATATCCGGGTCCGATGCCATGGAGCGTTTTAAAGATGGTCACTAACACCTTGAAACGCACCCGGAAGGCCACCGGCAACCAGTGCAGCTCGCGCAGGAGCGATGTTACATGGGCGCGCCATGGCGCTCCGGTCACTACCCGTGCAGCCACATTCTGGGCCAGCTGAAGCCTCCGGGTGCACCTCAAGGGGAGCCTCATGTAGAGAGCATTACAATAGTCCAGCCTGGAAGTGACGAAGGCATGAGTAACTGTGCATAGCGAGTCCCGGTCTAGGAAAAGACGCAACTGGCGTACCAGGCGAACCTGATAGAACATCCTCCCAGCCATGGCCGCCAGATGGTCCTCTAAAGACAGCCGTGAATCCAGGAGGACTCTCAAATTGCGAACCCTTTCTGCAGGGGCCACTGTTTCGCCCCCAACAGACAACAAAGGAGTGAATTGACTAAACCAGGACGACAGTAGCCACAGCCACTCGGTCTTGGAAGGGTTGAGCTTGAGTCCGTTCTTCCCCATCCAGACCCGCATGGCCTCCAGGCACTGGGTCAGCACGGCAAGAGCATTGTTGGGGTGGTTCGGCATGGAAACGTACAGCTGAGTATCATCAGCATACAGATGGTACTCCACACCAAAACCACGGATGATCTCACCCAGCGGTTTTACATAAATGTTGAACAGTAGGGGTGAGAGGACCGACCCCTGAGGTACCCCACATACAAGGGGTCTCGGGGTTGACCTCTGACCCCCTGTCAACACAGACTGCATCCGGCTGGAGTGGAAAGAGGCGAACCACCACAAAACAGTGCCCCCTATACCTAACCCCTCCAACCGTTGCAGCATGATACCATGATCAATGGTATCAAAAGCCGCCGAGAGGTCCAATAGCACCAGAACAGAGGAACAACCTCTGTCCCAGGCCCGCCAGAGGTCATCCACCAACGCGACCAATGCTGTTTTTGTGCTGTAGCCAGGCCAGAAGCCTGACTGGTGTAGATCCAAGTATAACGATTCCTCCAGGTGTTGCGGGAACTGTCTGGCAACCATGCTCTCGACAACCTTTGCAAGAAAGCGAAGGTTGGAGACAGGACTATAATTTGATAAAACAGCTGGATCCAGGGTAGGCTTCTTAAGGAGAGGCCTCACTACCGCCTCTTTCAAGGTGGCAGGGAAGACACCCTCACTTAAAGAAGCATTAATAATTACCTGGAACCAGCCTCGTACCACCTCCTAGGATGCCAGCACCAACCAGGAGGGGCACGGTCCAATGAATAAGTGGTCGCCCTAAGTCCCCCAAACAACCTGTCCACGTCCTCAGAAGTCACGGGGTCAAACTCAGCTCAGATAACAGTCTCAAGACCAGACTCCATCTCTCCCACCGGACACACCCAGTTGAAATCAAAGCCTTCTCGTATCTGAGCGATTTTATCATGCAGATATTTTCCGAAATCCTCAGCTCTACCCTCTAAGGGGTCTCTTCTCACCTCCTGATGAAGGAGGGAGCGGGTCACCCTAAACAAGGAGGCTGGTGACGCGATAAGAGCAGTGAGGTAAGAACATTTCTCTGCTTTTATCGCCGCTAGGTAGGACCTAATATGGTCTCTTACCAGTGTTCGGTCAGATTCGGCAAGGCTCGATCTCAACTGCTCTCTAGGCGTCTTTTCCAGCGTTTCATCTCTCTCAGCCCCTCATTATACCAAGGGGCCGATCGAGATGGATGCTGAATCAGAGGCCGCAAAGGCATGACCCGGTCTAGAGCACCGGCCGCAGCCCTATCCCAGGCTGCCATCAGCTCTTCGACCGAGTCGTGTATCCGAACCTCAGGAATTGGCCCAAGCTCTGCCTGGAATTGCTCGGGCTCCATCAGCCACCTGGGGAGATACCATCTCACCAGTTCCGCCTCCCTGCGGTGGGGTGCAATGGTCAGAAAGTCCAGGCGTAGGAGAGAGTGATCAGACCATGACAGGGGTTCAATGACTACATCCTCTATATTCTGACCACTCAGCCACTGTCCAGAGACAAAAACCAGGTCAAGCGTGCTCCCCCTGTGTGTGGGGGGGCTTGAATTACCTGGGCCAGGTCCATGGCTGTCATGGAAGCCATGAACTCCCGAGCCTCCCCGGACACCCCACCCACGGACGGCAGGTTGAAGTCACCCATAACTATCAGCCTAGGGACCTCAACCACCACCGCGGCGATAACGTCCAGGAGCTTGGGCAGGGAGGTTGATACGTGGCAGGGAGCCAAGTACGTAATCAACACCGCCCTCAGGCCCCCAAGGTCCCACTTCACCAGGAGGGATTCACAGCCCGCCGTCTGAGGAACAGTGACCTCCCTCGGCCTGAAATCTTCCCTAATAACGACCGCCACTCCTCCACCCCTGCCCTGAGCTCTCGGCTGGTGGAATGCAAGGAAACCCGGTGGGCACATTTCCACCAGAGGGACACCGCCCTCTGGTCCCAACCAGGTCTCTGTTATACCTGTCAGATCTGCTCCCCCCTCCAAAATTAAATCTTGAATGAGGGGGGCCTTATTTACCACAGACCTGGCTGTTGCACAGCATCAGCCTACAGCCAGGGCCCTATGGTTCTGGATAACCCCAGAACCGTTTGAGCCTTGGGGGTCGGAGCAAACAACCACTCGTAAGCAGTGAGTGCGCACTCCCTTATTATGATACGGCCCCCTGCTCCTGCTATACCTGCCCCTCCTGCTTACGGTACTAATAGGAACTAAATTAGCCTTAATCAACCCCCCATCCGCACCCTCAGGACTCCGTCCCCTTCCGTTGCCTGGCCTGTCTTCTTGCTCCCTTCCAACAATTCCTTCTCCCACCCTAGACACCCCTTCCCCACCCCTTCCCTCCCTTAAAACTTTCATTAAAAACTTGTTTAAAAAACCCCAAAGCCCCTTATTTAATACATGCCATCTCTCAGGACTCCAAAGTCCGTCCTCGAGATAGGCCATATATAT